>OZ029916.1:17427044-17540675 GCA_964023275.1 Norana najaformis
CTTGGTCTTCTGTCACATGCTTGTTTTATTGGCAAGGTTCTGGTATAAGAAAAGCTGGCATGTTAGCACTATATAATCAATTACCAATAAGTTTTCTATGCCACTGAAAGAAGACTGCCAAATTTATATAACTCATCATGATTCAAATGCCTCCTGACATAAAACTTGTAATACAATAGCTGCAGGTTTACCAATTCAATTACCATACTACTTTCATTAAGAAAAATCTCTTGGTAAGTCATAGGGCATCACAATGACTGACTGGGTGTCAAACTCGATATGAATCTCAGCACTCTCATAAAGGACTGTTTAAATTGCCTACTACATCATACTGCAACACAAAAGGCCTTCACAAAGGCCAACTGCAGAGCAGAAGGAGGAGACAAGATAAATTTCACTCTGAAAAGAAGAAATAGTCATACAGGATCCCACAATTCACATGACTTAAGTTTTCAAAACCTTATCATGACAGCTCACATGACTGAAATGAGCAATTTCATAAGTCTGCAGCAACTGTAGAAACTAAGAAACTTTGCATATAGTCAAGTCTTGGAGTCACAGTGCATTTGATTTCTGACAAATTATCAGCTGTGCTTTAGCTTAAGAAAAACCAGATAAACACAGTTTGGGCTCACTTTTAACCTCTGACAACAATATTCACTGCTAGTGGCACCAATGGATACTGGCAACAACAGCGGCACTATTTGTGATAGAAAAAGGTATTTCAGTGGCCACAGTGGGTAGGCCACCTATCAAATGACAGTAACGGTAACGGCAGTGAATGCCAGCAATAGCCAGAGTCTCAAGACGCAGCATCACAGGGTTACTTCTGCATCCTTTTAATTCAGGTCCCCAGCTGCTGAATCAAAGTCGAACCTATGCAGTATTTCAAAACTTGTATCTTAAAAGCACACCATATAAACCGTATCAATATCACATTATATGCATTTTGAAAAAGGTCAGAACTTTATCCAGGACCAATACCCACCTGAGAAATTTTAATATGAGAAATCTGATCATTTTATTTAAAAACACTCCTAAAAGTAATGTCTGCTAAGACCAGACTAGTCTGGTGTCAATGCAGGTTGTTGCCAGCCATCCGGCAGCCTTGTCTAATCACTTGAGAAGGCCACAGTAATATCTGGCTATATGGGCCACAGACATTGTGCTAGATGGTTGATGTCTATGAGCATTCTGGTTACATTAATACAAAACTTTAACAGCATAGGTGATAAATAATCTCAGACAATTAGTAAAAATCTATTCTGTGTCCAAAATTTATCTTGCTACACTTTACCACAACTTTAACATCAAAGCTCAGTACATAAGGAAAACTGTTTTACACAAGAAATACCCAAAAGCCCAAACGTGATATAAATGACTTGACTTCCACACCAAAGCCAGCGTATTTGATGACAAATCGAGTCAAACTTGCATGAGATTCAGTAATAAGAAATGAATATCTTGGTGACAAATATCACCTCAACTCAACTGCTGTCACAGCATCGAAGCAATATGTTTCATTTCATCACCAAACAGCAGTTTAACTGACTTGAATCTTGGATAATCTAATTCTGTGAGAGTCTTTTTGCTAATAGATTGAATTTTCTGTGCATGCACTGATCCAGCGACTGGAGAAATCCACCAACAGCGCTGCAGAACTGCATCATATCCTATGCGTCAATAAATGAGTTGCTAATCAACAACGATGCCTCCATCTTCCAACAAAACTGATTATTTATCAAAACTGGCATTCTGAGTAACATGGTGCCAAGCAGCTGACTCATGTGATGGCACCACATGAAACAATGGAATGCCAAGATTAACTATGCAAGACCTTAAAAAAGAACAAGAGATGCTGGCATCCGATTAGGAACATTGTCTCTCCAATCTTCTGCGACTTGTGTATGTATGTATCTGTAAATGGCGATTCCTATAGCGCCTTTAAAGAACATTACAAAGGTTATAAAACATGGCTACATAACAGATCTGAACAGGTGCATTTTAAAATAGATTTAACTGTTTATTCAGCTGTCAGTGACAGTACAGTATGTATTTTTATTGGAAGTATGTCTGAAAAGGTCATTCCAGTGCATGTGAATACACAAAGTGCCTGAATTGTTGTTTGGAAGCATGGGACCAACAAGTCCCCATGGGCTGCAGAATGTATATATATATACATATATATTATATAACTTGATTCTTACATTTTCTTAGTCAAAGTTTTTGATCACAGAAGATTCTCCTGTCCATCATTCACCTGTTTCTGCTCCTCTCCATACACACACCACAGAAGCCCTCCTGTGCTCATCTGCTTGAATCACTGCCGCCTCTTAAGTTTAAACTACCGGTACTCTTTGTCAACATATATGGAACCCAATTTAATCATCTCCAGTGCATCCAAACCCTAGAAAATCATTGCATCATTGTCACTGGCAGTTACTCACACCAGTATTTGCAGTCATTCAAACTTAGTAAGTAATTCGTAATTCAACCAGCTGGACCTCTGTCCCTTTCTTCCTCTTATCCCTCTTTCTACTCCAATCCCAAACATCACCCACCATTGAACCTTTTTGCCTATCGATTCTGTTTTAACTGAGTGCCTGGGAATAAGCTGGTCCCCATGATGTGGCTATTGTTGGGTGCTGTAGAAATCTCGGGATTACAATTACGATTACTTTGACTTCACAATGCTTGTCCTCCTTCATATCCATCAGTTAAATTTCTCTAATATTTCAGTGTTTCAAACCACACCACAAGCTTTGGAATGATCTTACTGTCAAATTTCACTGCTTTCTGACTAGTGCCATCACATCACCAACCTCCCCTTCATGCAGTTTCTTTTTATATCTTTCATTCCAAGGTAATTTTAATGCACTGGCTACACTTACCAAATACCTGGAGCTGTGTTCGATTTCTGCTGAGCCATTGTTTGGTTATCACACTATTCTGGTGCACCTCATTGAAAAACAATTTCACAGCATCTGAAAGCCATACCAGCATTTGATAGATTGATTGATTGACTGACTGATACATTAACTGATCAACTGATTTCCTAACTAAACAAATCAATCACACAATTGCTTAATCCACATGGCAATACACATGCATCCATCAATCAATTCATTTTAGTTATTTGAGCACCAAAGAAATTCTCTTTCATTGTCAAACGTCTTCTACAACATTGATCAGCACAAACATAATTCAAGGAAATTTACTGTAGTAACTAACCAAGTTTAAACTGCGGAGGAATTATCAGCGTAATCTTTGTCTGGCTGCCCGAAGGACAGGTTGCATAAACAACAGACATGAAACAGACAATGCTGACCATGACCATTGTTTTCCCAAGTCCCTTAGGACTGCTGTCTCTTGAGATGATCGTGTATACCTGCTTCAAATCATTTACAAATCATATATACAGATCAGTTATTTGCTCAAAATTCACTGATTAAATACAAAAACTTAAAATGCAAAGCATCTGTCTTGGAATGGGTTGTCACCGTAGTCTCAGTCGACATGGTTTCTTGATTCTGAATGCACTTTCTCTAGTCTCTGCTTTGCTGTGACTTCTCACACAACACATACAGACATTCACGCACAGACCTAGCTAAACATAAACATACATAAAAATTAATGCATGAATCCCCTGATGCACAAAGACGAACATGGAAGCACAACTGTCTAAAGATTAATTAATGTGGCACTGAAATTTATTCTACTTCACTTTAATAGCCTGGCATCTGGTCATGTTGAAAATTTTTTTTATGAACACATCAATCTTTTGGATTGATAAACTACACCCTTCATAACACATTACTTTACAGAGATTCTGAGAAAAACTAAGTGAATTAGTAATAGTACTTAGCCTGAACAATGCACTTAAGATTAAAATCACGACATCAGGTGTAAAAACAGAAGGGACATAGATAAGGATGAAGTAAGAAGTGACAATGCTTGGCAGTGACAAGTCACCACCACTGCATCTAGAATACAGAACATCGGAATAACTCCATGGAAGAGAGAACAGCAGTTATCCAGTGCTAGCAACAACCATTTAAACAAAAACCCAAATTTATCTGCTAGTACAATAACAAAAGCATAAATGACTATGAATGAAAACGAAAAACTTCAATAAATAAAAGGGACCATAGTCACTCGACTCATTCTGATCATTCTCGCATAACTCTAAAAGAAGAATCCAACAGTAAAAACGTCCAGCAAAGCAGCCAAATGTTATGCATTTGCTGAACTGTCTGATGATCGGCAATAAAAGAAATTTACACTGGAAATCACACAGATCACCGTGCAGAGGACTGCACAAGTCACATAATAATAAGTTCATGTCATCGGTGTCTTGAGAATAAATCCAGTATTTCTCCAAAACAACCTTTATATCTCACGACAACAGGAGTGGCGTCATAATTCATCTGCACAGTCATGACGGTGGAGACAAACAACGCAACAATAGTGGGATTATCACAAAATAGCCCAGCAGTAACAATAATATGAGGCCATTCACAGCGTAGTAAATAACTTAAAGAATAACAAGAAAATGCAAACACGCCTGGTCAGCACTAAGGCACCTTTTCCGGTATGGCAACGCGCCATATGAAATTACCACCTTTGGCATCCAGCTTCAAGTTCCAACTTCTGTTGGCATCTTGGTCAGCCTACCGCATGACAGTGACACCAATCATTGAATGTTTAATCCACCAATGACGTTGCTGCTGGAGTTGCTAATGCTGCAGCATCTCTGGGGTTGAGCAGATAGAGGAAATTCAAATTTTGGTTGCTTAGCAATACATAATGGTTGGAAGCATTAAGAATGGATTTCCAAAAGCAACATAACGCAGACATTGAGATTAGTCTCACAAAGATCAGCCGTAACACCAGAAGTAGCAGCATGTGAAAAACAATCACAAACACGATACTATTACTTCTTGACTTCAGAATTGCATCTACCATCTCCAAATCCACTGTCCATGCAAAACTAGACTACTGCAATTCACTTTTTCTGAATATAGACTCCACCCAAATAAAACGCCTTCAAGCCATACAGAATGCTCTTGCTCGTGCTGTCACCAAAACCCCCAAACACCATAACATCACTCCTGTTCTCAAATCACTTCACTGGCTAAAATAGCTGAACGAATAGAGTACAAAGTCCTATCACTTACCTACAACACACTTCAATTCTCCCAACCCTCCTATATTCGTCAGTTATTTACAATCCAATCCTTTATTTAACCAGCTCCTCTTCTGCCCTAACACTTCTCCACCCTCCTGTCACCTCATCCTTAAAATCTGGAAATTGCTGCACAGCCCAAGCTGTCCCACTCCTCTGGAAAAAACTCCCACCAGAATTACAATTTAATTATCTCACCTGTTATGCAAACTCGCCAACACTTCACCACTTGCAATTTCTGCACAGGTCTTTCACTCAAAACTGATAACACTCCTCTTCCACAAATCTATCCGGATTTTTCCTCTTCCCCTTATCTCATTGTCCGGTTCAATTCAAACACTATCCACTGTAGCCTTGTGACTGTCTGCCTGCCTGACTCTTGGATCTTGACCTGGAACCAAACCCTTCCTGCCTAACAATTTTGTTTTGACCGAGTGCTTGTGAAAAAGCTGGTTTCTGTGACTTAGCTTTCTTTGGGTGCTGTAGAAATCTAAAGCTTACAATTATGATGCCCATTATGTCTGTTAATATTTAGCTCTGTAGCTTAAAAAGCCACCGAGCACCTGTGAACAGGTAATATCTAAAACTCTTGTACTGTATTATATTATATTTCATATATATTTTCCATTGTTACTAATGCTATTATTGTTATAATTATGGATTTAATTGTTAGTATATCAATAATATCTCTCATTAACTATGCACAAATCCCTTAATAAAATAGGACTAATCTTGAGCTGCCCTCCTCCTCAAGTCTTTGTATAGATCTAACTGGATAGGCACAGCCCTGTATCATTATATCTTGCTCCAAAACCATAGTGAATAAACTGAGACACTACATTCAAATATCCACCTTACAGTTTGACTTACCTGATCAGCAGGTGACTGATCATCTGTCTTTTGATCAACAGGTGGTGAGCAATTTCCAGAAAAATTCCTTTTAGGAACTGGATGTGGAGGGGGAGGCAGCTCCTTGTCTTCTTTATCAATCACCACAACCGTGTTGTTATCTTCCAACTGCAAGTAAAATATACTTATAATTTCAAACAGCCAATGACAGGTTTCTGATGAAATAATGTACATTTCTGCATTTTGACTATTGAGACACTCCTTAAACACAAGACATGTATTGTGTTCGAGGAGTGTCTTATTAGTCAAAGTGCAAAATACGCATCAGTTTCCCATAAGGACTTCACAATGATACTTTAGTTTAGCATAGTTAGATCAAGTGAAATTTAGTTCAAAGTTGTAAGAGAGTTTGCTACAAGACTTCTGGCTGAACTTGTCTTAATGTTCAAACAATGTCAATTAACAAAAACACCAAGTGGATTATCAGTAACATGTGTGGACTATTTTATCAACATGTAACAAGCAATGTTGGATTAATCTTAGAAAATGAAAATAAATCTTCACACATGGATTCAAAAGTGCGAGGAACAAATGTGCACATCAGATTAAGGCTACACTGCCACATGGACCATAAACGGCATTGCACCCAATCAAACGGGCAGTGGTGGTGAAGGATCTCAACCAATAAATTCATCAAAAAACGAGCAGGGTCGAGACAATATGGTCGCTATAGAAAAATGTGTACATTTACATTTACACTGTAAAAGTGACAAAAGGTGGATGTGAGAAGTCGATTTGAATAAATCCACTGCACTGGCTGTACTGCTCATTAATGTTCAAACGATTTGGATTAACATCAAGACAATGCACTCTGGTCTTGGGCAGCTGTGACTTAGAGACAAGGCCATAAGTCGCTAGAGAAAAATGTGTACATTTACATTTTACATTTATTGGCCAATAACAATACTCACCACTTTTCTCACCCAACCCTACTTTTGTATGTCAGCAAAATTAGATGCAAAGGTCATGGTTCAAGGTTCAACAGTCAACACTTAATGTCTTCAGCAATGGCAATTATTCAGGCATCATGAATAACAGTGCACAAAAAAGAAAAATCTTAGAAACCGGAAAGCTATGACAAGAAGCATAAATCTGTCATTTACCACAGATAAAATATTAAAAGACTGAAACCACTACAAAAGAGAAACACTGAAGACATGAGGGACAGCTGATTGCCATATTCACCCACAGTCCCTTCCCTGAGACAATAAAACAAGAAGATGGTGAAATCAATAACTTTCTGGCATGAAGCTGTTTGTAAGCATTCGCCAGAGGTCAGCATCTACAGGTACTGCAATGACCAACAAAAACAGCACAAAAGCCACAATACGCCAGAAAACAGTTCATGTGTCAAATCTTGATCACCAGATGGCAGTACACCTTAGTTCAGTGGAAGCCTGTGTACGTCTACCTATCTGTAGTATATATTACAAGAAAAACCCTGAACTGATGCTATCAACAAGGTGGCTTCTTTATTACATGCTCTGAGTCTCTGATAACTCTGTCAAAACAATGCATTATAGGACCTATCATCTGAATTTGAGGTTGAATTATGATTTTCTTATAACTGTAATCCACAAAATCATTGATTAGGAGACCTCCCACCTGAATTTGTGGTCTATTCATGTTTTTAGTAATAGTGATTCTCAAAAAACCTTTGGTTAGAGGAACTTCCACCTGAATTTGTGGTTAGCTTATTAAGTGCTGTGACACTGGAGGTGCTAGGTTTTCCATGCGGACATGACTTTCTGAGCAACAACAATCCTGTCTATAACAAAAAGTGTAAGCATATTAAAATGCAAAAAACGGCCTACAATTTTAGGAAAGCCAGATGATCAAGGTTTCATTTAAGGGGCTTGCCTTTGGCCCTCCCCTGATAACTTTAATTCTCAAACCCATGGGCTGTAGGACCATTCACCCAAAACCCAGATGTTAGGCTTTAAAAGCTTTAGGTTTTCTACCATAAAAATAAAGTAACAATATAGACATCCAGCAATACATAAGTCTGAACTCTGGAAACAGAAGTTCCATGTCCCAGCACCAATAAACGGCTACTAGTCGGGAAGCACACCACAAAAAACAAATGCAAGGACCCTTCAATCAGTACAGGAACACAGGAATAAAACTATGTAGCATAGGTATGAGGCAAGTCACGTTCAGAAAGAGTGCATGTCCGTTGGGTGACTAGCAGTTTCTGTTTAACTACACTGTGTCAGAATGAAGATGATTAGCATCACTCTCCTCCTTTATCCAGGCTTGGGTCTAGCACCACCCAAAAATAGCAGTGACAGAGTGCATGGTTGAGTGAGGTGTGGTTGCAGTAAGTGCAAAGGCAGCTGGCCAGTTTCCAATATATGGCCCTGTACAGTCCAGCATTTATGACTCAACCAGTAATATTAAATTTTCAGACTTGTGGATCAAAAATCTCAGTGCATCATGCCATATCATTTTGGATGCATGCTACTAATGATGAATTTTCAGTCACTGGATTTCTACAGTTGCACATTCCCCCACTAATCTGAACTAATCTAATATGAACCAAACTATCACATTTCCCTTAACAGATATGTTAAATAATTATTATTAATAATATTACCATATTTATTAATTCATTTGTTAATGAATATAATGACAAAACAATAGTTCTCAGAATCGATTAGATAAGGGTAGTTCCTGTGACAAAGTGCCACTTTAAGACAATTGCTCCAAGCATGACCCTGTCATAGTCAGAGTGCCATCGCTGCTCCGAGCAGTGGGAAACTCTGATGTTTCTTTTGACACCATAAGCAACACATTTAATGCAAAGAAATTCCAATCAATCTGCAACCAGACTTCACAGAAGCAGGCCCTGATATTTTACGCTGATACACTAAACAGCAGAAGTACAACTGACACAATTCCCAAAACATCTGTTAGCAGTAACAAGTACTGTCAAATACTATAACATCATCTCATCAATAACACTGATAGTGCGCCAGGAACATCATCAAACAGCTCTTGCTCGTCTGGCGTGCACACCAGTAATCCACAAATCAATACAGAACCGGTCAAAAATCACTGTGCACCCATAACGCCTGTTTCCAACGGTCATCCAATCAGAACCGTTCTCTAAGACACTATGAAGGACGGCCCTGTAATTCAATAACCAAAAGAGCACTCAGATAAATCTAATGAGGGCTGATGGCTAGATTCTTCTTCTGCAAACTGCAATGCACCAAAGGTCAGCCCAGCTCGCAAGCCTAATGCCGGAAATATGCTGTAATTCAACGACAGAACAGACGATATACTACAATTTTGTGGCTCTTTTCTGCATAGTTGCTTCAAGTTCACAACCATCCTGAGACTCAACATTTCAGCATAAAACAGCACAGCACAGAAGAGAAATCAGCCAGAACTGCTGCACTGACACTACAGCTGATGGTGCTCTGCAAAGGCACTGAGAACATTTCTCAGGGACATCATCAGGAAAGACATTTCAGTCTTGCGGCTTCGTAACCATAAACAAACAGGATTTTTCAGGAGGGACAGGGCTACAACATTTTACATAAGACAGCATCTTTTCAAATTTTTAAACTTTTACTCATAGTCATCCTTTGGAATATTCCATTAGATATAATCGATGTTCCCTCTAATTTCTTTTCGCCATGTGCACCCTGGCATAACCCGTGGGCAGTAACATTTAGGACCTGCGCTCTGGTCTGCCTTTGCAGTTGTTCATAAAGGACGCTCACATAAAGTGAACTGCTGTGGACTCCTACCAACCATTTATCCACAATCTGGCATTACCATCTCCCCATCCCCTTTTGGATGTCCGAACTCCAACATACTATAAGGCTGAGATTAAGACTATCCTTCTGACCTTGCAGGACTAACTTCATAAGGGGTGGGATACATTGGTACTGTCATGTCCAGCAAAGGCACTCTGTTAGATCCAATGCAGTAAAAACTGTCTGCTCTCTCAATGAGTTGGTGTTTCAGGCATTGGATGTACTGTACTGATGTAACCATACATACCAAATCTAGATGCGGACGTCCACACAATCCTCATCCATTGTTGTCTACACTGGGTGACCCTGCCTCCCTCTGTGCATATGTCCTAAATGGACACCTATCCAGTCAAGTATACTATAGGCTCAAAGTGTAATATAGGCCTACTGACTAACAGTGATTGTATAATAAATATGAAGGACTTTTTACACCTTTGACTGAGTAACTTAATACCTGGCGAAGAGTTAGTAGAGATAGCAGTCAGGCTTAGGTCCCTTGACGACAGAACATCTGTCACATCGCGGCTAGAGTTAAGAATCCTGTCAGCCGTGTTCATTAGATAGGAGTTCATGATTAGCCTCATACAGGGCATGCGTGCTACCATGACTGCAGCTGGTGGACGCTATTGCCCCAATCTATATATATGTGGGCCAGATGACAGAGCAGACCGTGTCTGAGAGGGCATGTCATATGGTTTTGCAACATGGTCCTCCTTCTGACCTTCTGAACACAGCATGCTAAAATATGCCAGCAGCTGCAACAAATCAGTTAAATTTAACTTTGAAATAACATGAACACAATATTTCTGAGCTAGCAGAAAATGGTTGTCCGTGCTATCCTTAAATGTTATGTGCATGCGCAGCTAAAATTCAACAATACCCAGTTGCACTAATGCACATTAATCTGCATTAACTACACATAACCAAAATTCAACACATAAGCATAAACAGTAATGACAACCATTCAGAAATGATATGCTCACTACTGAAGTGTTAGAGCTGCATAACAACGAATGGCCTCAGCATATTAATGAAATGCAAATTCAACAGATTTAATTACCTGTATCTTTCCCAGAAGTTAAAATATCTTATCAAAGGCAAGCATTAACTGGACTAGAAGTTGTTTGAAGTTGTTCAGTGTAAAGAATTTGTCTTTTAAATAAGGTTTAGAATCCACATCAAATTGGCAGAAATTGCATTCACTATAAGACTTTTCGGCTAATTTAGCAGCACGAAGCATGGAAGACAGATAGTTTCTGTCAAGCATTAGTGTTTATTTCTGCTCATTCAGCGTTGGTAACTCTTTTCATCACAGACCACATCACGGCAGAGGCAACAGCAGTTTGCTTCCTGATGTGTAGCAGAATTTCTTTGCATGCAGCGAATCTCAGTGACCCCAGTCGAAAATCAATTAAGCACGGCCAGGAAGGCAATCCTGAAATAAAAGGCTTACAAATTACGGTAAGCGTGAGAGGGAATGAACATGATTTCTATGGTTCTCTGGAGATTATCACATCGCCCCGTCAATTATGCCATCTGATGCAGAATAATGTCAGCCAGCCACCATCGACCGCCCAAGATTGCACTGCACGTCGTCGTCTCACAGATGACATGCTGCAGAAGAGACATACCACGCATGACAGGATGTGTGACAGAAAAGCATCCAATTGACAACAGTTGTTTTTGTCATCCTACAGATCGCACCTATTGGCGGATAGGTGACCTCACGTCTGTAGCACAATTATCATCAAGTAGCATATGCTGTACAGCTTCGAAAACAAAGTTATCCTAACCTATCCATCTGTAACATTTATTACCACAACACCAGTCTTTTTGAACTAAATATCTGCTATATATCGACCACTTCTCGTAAGATATTTCTTCTTTTCCCATCATGGAAAAAATAGCCATCCGTGCAGATACCATAGCTTAACGAACGACTCTATTCCAGGTTTATTTATCTATCTAGATTTCTACTATTATATTACACGCTGCAATACACAGCAAACATCTCAAGTTCAATAATCACTGTCAAGGTTTATTCAGATATAAAGATAAAAACCTGGAACGCTGTGCACTTCAATCTCAAAAAGGTCGCAAGGGTGAAACGGAGGCTGCTGTGTCATTGAAAGAAACATAATGCACAACATACAGTTCATTTAAAGACAGTTTTAAGCTTTATACTTTTAATAGAATTGGTCAAGTACTGTATTATCTCGGGTATAATGCGCACTTTTTTTCCAAGTATAATCTGCTCAAGTCTGGATGTGTATGTACATAGGAAAAAAGTTTTTAGATGTTTTAGGCAAACAACAATCACGTGGGAAGACCATTACTGCAGTAACCAGAGGCAACAGAAGAAAGTTTACATTGGCTGAGTTACCTTATATTTTATTGGTTTAATTTATTTAACTTGTATTTAGTAGGTTAATTTTAAAACAAAAGATTTTAAAATATTTTTAAAATTTTAATTCAGAGCGCATAGTTATGTTTGAGAAAGAGAAGAAAAGAAAACCATGTCACCAGAAGTTGTTTATTTTAATCCATAGATATAAATACACAGCCTACAAGAGCGGTCAGGCTGCAAGTAAGTAAGTACAATAATGGTTTTAGAGCATCTATTTTAATGCTTCTGACTTCGCATTTTCATTCATGGGCACATGGAACTTCACCTGCATGTTATACATAGGTACTACGATTTTTACATTAGGATAAATTCTTTGCAACTCGAGGTGTGTGTTATGTCTGAATGCGCATTATAACCAAGATAACACGGTATTGCTGAAGAACAAAATGCAGTATTTAGTGTTGTCCAGTCAACCAAAAGGAGAATGAACAAGATATGCTATCTAGGAACTTGAACAGGATGACCTTCTAGTAGTCCTCAATAACTGTACTGAAATTAAATGAAAGTCTACTCATACCTGCCAAATCCTTCATTACTTGTACATGGTACCACTGTAGCTGCTATTGTAATAGTTACAGTGCAATTATATACAGTATCTCTAAACTTCTCAGAAGCACAATGCACAAAACCTATGTCTGAATAGGAAGAGAGGTATCAAGATAATATGTTTTATCATGTGACTTGAATAGCTAGTTAGTTAGTTAGCATCTAAACATCTGATATAGCACTTTTTAAGTACCTCACAAAAGCGCTACATACGCTAGCCTAAAAGACATTAAATGTTATCAAGAAAAGAAGCAGAACAATGCAAGGCTAATCAGAAGTCACCAGTGGTGGGCTCACGCACACACGTACAGCCCAACCAACGGATTCCTATCCAGAGTTGACAGATGACACGATGTTCAGAATTCCTGGAACAAGTTTCGTCAATGGTGCAGAGAGATGACAGATGGTAGGGTCCATGGCACACGATTACACTACCACCCAGCAGTCCCTCATTGGTGGTAGATGTTGCAGCATCCAGATATCCCTTGAACCACCGGGTATGAGAAGAACAGGTATTCATTACTGACCAGTCAGTAAGTCAAACGGCCACCTGTGATTGATGGTCAAGGTTTCTCCAGAGACCCTAGTCACTCCTCCTTCGCGGAGATCTTTACTCTGTAGAAATCTCGAGATTACGATTACGATTACTCGGCTGAAGACGGCATACATAAGTCCATAGATCTGAAGCCCAACTGTAGACCAGGAAACCCATTCCTCCTCACATAGTCACATATGCCAAGGTTATATGCATAGAGAATACCATCCAAAATGTTCAAAATTTATGGTAGAAACAAAGATTAACTCTGACACACAAGCTTAGCAGCACCATATATATATATATATATATATATATATATATATATATATATATATTTGTGACATACACAGAATTAGGCATTATGTCCCCACGTCTTCTAAGATATCCTTGTCAAATGCTTTGGTCTCCAGTCGCCTTGACTACTGTAACTCGCTTCATGTTGGTATTACAAAGTCAAACAAGCAGAAATTCCAAAGAGTTAAAAACTCCCTGGCTAGAGCCATAACAAATACATCAAACTTGAGCATGTTTCCCCGTGCTTAAATCTTTGTATTGGCTTCCTGTTTGACAAAGGATTTATATCAAATTTGGACTTAATACTAACCAGATTGCAGCTTGGCTTTGGTGCGCCATCGGCTGATGCCTTTTGCATTAGACACCAGTGCATTAGAAATTATTAATTACAATTACAATCAATTGCATGCCAGTATATTATGCATAAACAAATTCAAAATCCAGATATGGTGAATTCATACAACAAGGAAAAATAGTCAAAGGGTAATTGCAATTTTGAAACACTCAATTTGTTAAGTTACGTGGATCATGAATAAAGAACATATTTGTGGCAAATGTGTTATCTGAACCGGAAAGAACACAGGTAGGAGGGAAACTCATCACCTGCCAAAGGGCCAATGATGTGTCCGACAGCCCATGAGCACAAACACATGCAAGACCTGCTGCCACAGACTCAGCCCACAGTGTTTTGTAGACAATAAATATTGTCATGACCCTGTCCAGTAGGAAGTGCTGAGGAAAGACCGCATGAATTATGGCTGGAGCCTGGTACGATTGACTATTGGTGTATTTGCATGCATCCATTATACGACCGGTTATAGGGCCGGCCAGTAATCTTTGGAAATGGCCACCTAAACTGTGGAGATGATAGTGTCATCCATCATCGCCTGGCGATGCGCTTGCTGTGTTCCAATGCAGTGATGAGTATTACGGAAAGCTGAAACATTGAACTAGGTTTTGTATCCAACTACATGCCATGCCAAACACTAGATTAGGAAGGCGATTGCATCAGAAATGCAATGCTGTCCTCGTGAACACAAGGCCTGATGGCAAAAGTATCATGCTAGAATTTCCACGTTCTGCCGCTTTGGTAATTCATATTCCACATGCATTTTGGTGATGTGTAGTTAATGCAGATAGGTGACAATGATAAGCATAGGGCGAACACGGGACTTATGTTTTTCATAGCATGATGATAACGGCTGAATAATTTGTCACTGTGAAAATAATTCATGTTTCAATGTAAACTGAACAACAAGCTACAGAAAAGAAAACCAAATGGAACAGGAAAAAGAAAATTTATTCTGCATACTGTCATTGAAATACAAATGGACAGAATTTAAAAAAAATAAACTGCAAATGTAAATCCCTCATCAACTGGTCCATAATAAAAGAACATAAAAGAGGCATGAAAATGTAGAAAATCAAAGAGGACCTAAAAAAACTAATGAGAACTAATGAGAACTGTGCAAATTTCCTTATCTAGTCAAACAGAAGAGGGAGCACATAAAAACGAGTTTTATTCCAGCAATGTGTAAATCAAAACTGTAATTCCACCAAAGCCAATGTTACATCTATCATCAAAATTTCTTTTACAGAACATTAATATCAAAAGCTCTGTTTCCTTGATTACAGCATGTACTACATCCTTGTCACATAGCATGCAGGAAATGTTCCTACAAAAATGCAGTAACATTATTCACCAGGTCCCTTGTCTGTGAGTAGCATTTTATCCTCCAAATAACATCTTCCTAGTTCTCTTACACCAGGTGGACGTTGAAGCTGAAACAAGATTTCTCAATTTCTTCTAGCTCTCACAATGTCATCTACTGCCCTTATGTCTAGTTGGTACTCTATAATGTTCTCCATTCCCTCGTTTCGTTGTCTTCCTCCATATGTACAGCGCTTTGACTAGGAGTCTTAGTTCTTCCATTCTTGTTACATATACATGACCCAATTCTGCAAGCCAAAATTTTCTAAAACCTGACTGACTTTGTTATTTTTTCTTAAAACTTACTTAATTGATTTCACTTAAATCATTACATTGGCATCCAATCAAACAGACAGCCCAGTTCATAATCATTCTCACAGTTTATAAAAAGATGTCACATTCAAGTCAACTGACCTATCTTTCCTCGCTGTCCAAGGCTTCTTGAAAATAACAGAATAACCTAAATTTTGAACAGCCAAACAGCCACTACAATTTTTTAAGATACAGCCCAACTGCCTGACCAGACAAATGACTATAATATTATATACCTTAAACAAATTAGGAACTGATTTTTAAAAATTATCATTCCTAAACATTATTAGTTCTACTCTTTATTCAATTCAGCATGGTAAGATTCAAGTTCTTGTGTAAGTCCAGTTCTGAAATTATTTTTTCTTCATTTCTAGTGCATGTGAACAAAAATATTTATATCTTAGGCCTTATTAAGTTATCATTACCAAATATCCGTTACTCATATGATGCGAAATGCGTAAATTTTTATTCATTCATGAAGAAGAATTGAGATAGAAACTCAATAAAATCACAGAACAAAAGTCTCCATATTACTTAGCATATGTCATTTAGTCATAAAAGTAAAAACTTTGCATGAACCTTTACAGGGCTTCACTTTACCTTTGCTTATAAATTACAATATGCACATGAAAACAAAAAAGCAAGGCCTGTAAGGTAAGTGTAGTGGTTACACAATTCCATGCTCTTGCGATCTACTAATCTCAGAAGAGCCTTGTTTTCAACTTCACGAGAGATTCAAATTCACCCCTGGACATTCATTTGCCTCTTTCTATTCTAGAAGATGGAGAGAATTCTTCTGTGCAACAGACTTATGTGCAGTTTCTGCGGTAGAAATGGCCTAAAGTTAGTTCATGTTTGTTTGCATGGTCAATGTCATGCTTATAATTCTTCTGAATGCTTTGGCACTATTCAACTAATTTAGAAAGACCTCCCCTGAAATTCAAAAACCCCTCAAATGATTAACCTCCTGTGTTCCTCCGCAAGAGAAGCTGTTCTAAATCCAGCCAGAGGAGAAAACTAATTCTGTATTGATGCCGGGCATCTCTGAGGCTGTAATAAACTGGCATACATAAGATAAATTTCTGATTAATAACACATACAAAGGATGCCATTTCTTCAAAAAGAGCAATTTTGCAAGTGTGCCTAACTCAACAGATAGCTTATACAGGAGCTTACATAAAGAATATCCATAAGGCAATAAAGCATGAGCCGAGCGCAAAGGACAGCAAGAGGTATTAGTATTCAGACAAAGAGTAAATGTGGGCTGACACCGGAGAACTGGCAGCCGCCGTGCCCCATTCTTCCTCCGGGAACGGTTTGTAAAATGGATCAACGTCTCAGCAAAACCGCTAATCTCACTGCGCCAGCAATCATCGAAATGAGATTCAGCGCCATTTATCAACCAAAAACTGGTCATGACTGGTAGAGTGAAAGTTTTCTTCAGTCTTCAAATTTCTGATGCGGAAATGTTGGCACAAATGGTGCTGCTCTGTTGAAAATAATCTGTGCAAAACGTGACCATAAAATCACAAAAAGCAACTAAGCATACATAACCAAGGGATAATATATTTATGACAAAAAGTATATTCCAATAGGCCAATAAGTCATAGCTAAAAGAACCATTTGAAAAGCACAACTAAATATAAAATGCTGTCAAAATGTTCAGAAAACCAGTTCATAAATACAGACATATCATGAATTACAAAATGCATTTTCATATTTTTTATATTATACCAATTGTGACATATTTTATATTAAATCAACTGTGGTATAAACTTTCATTTTACACAATTTCTTTATATACCACAGTTGCTGCAATCCACAAATTTGTGCTTAGAGACTCATGTCAAACACGACAACAACTGATTAATAAATGAGATGGGGAAAGAAGCCGAACACAGAGTGCTCTCATTGGAAATATTACTGTACTCAAATACAGGTTGGAAAATTCTAGAAATTTTGTAAACTTTGAAGTTGAGGTATGACTTATACACAGGCCAAGACAAGATGTCTTGTTTCCAAACCAAATGATTAGGCCGACACAATTGTTAATAAACATTTTCCAACAACAGTGTTAATAATTTTTTCTATTAAAAGCCAATTGAAGACTGCTATGAAGTATGAGAAATATATAAATGCTGGAGAAATAAAAGTTTCTTGCTAAATTAAAACATTTTATAATGAAATAATGCACCCAACAATGGATCCCAATCTTGTTCATACTTCTTTAATTCCAGCTATACTAGATGATTCTCAAATAATATAGCAAATTTATTTTGTTGTACTGCACACAGAATTTGGATGTATATTCCAGCTATTCTTTTTCATAGTGATTGCACATGGATATAAACTTAATTCCATTTTTACCTAAGGAAGCATACCCATGGACACACATGTTGATACTTATATGTTCTATTATCTTTGGTATTCATGATGTAGATATTGTACATGGAACTAACATTATGTTAACATCAGAATTCTAATGAGATACCAACATTGGGCAAATGACAAATGTTGGCTCTAGTACTAGTAATTTTCCTAGCTATGTTGTATGCTATATGAGAGCATAATGCAGAGTGTTCAACATATATTTCATTCATTCCTTTTGCTAGTAATGGCAACTGTATATTAACTTAATTCCATTTTTGCCTAAATAAGTGTATCAAGGGACACAGAATAGGACAAGTGCTGATATTTATTCTATTATTTTTGGTATCTATCAAGTGGATATCATACACAGAGCCAATGTTGTGCCAACATCAGAATTCTAACGGTGTATCTACATTGGGCCAATGTATATCCGATGCCACAAAAGCCACGAACGTTGACCCAAGATTCACCCTTTGTCTAATGATATATCGGCTTAATGCAGAGTGTATGATGCATATTCCATGCACACTTTTTCTTGTTAATGACACAAATATATTAACTCCATCTTTGCCTAGGTAAAGCCATGTTTGCCTAAGTAAATGTGCCCATGGACACTGAATTATATGTTGGTAAGTTGATGCCTATATATTCTATTATTATAATTACCGGTATTCATGATGTAGATATTATCACGTTACATAAATGGAACTAATGTTGGGTCAACACAAAAAAGGTTGGCTACTGATCCTCTTTTGTTAAAGTTATGACTCTGACCCTGTATATGTGCGATGTATGTTGTACATCCTAGAACATGGGGCTAATGTTCATGTTTTTGTGACACTGGATATACATTGGTTCCACGTATGAAACGTGATGATAACAAACTCCTTCCGTCACCCATTACTGATTACTTTATCCGTGCATCAGATGTCCACACCCATTACACAAGATCCTCAGGAAAATTGCTTAAGAAATTTGCTTGCGCTAACACCTGACAATTTTCTCTGGTATACGATAGACTAGCTAGCCTTAGGAAATTCCCCTACCACGTGTACCAGTACTTAAAGATGTACCTGCTGTGCGTCGATTTAAGAAATACATGAAACATTATCTAATTAAAACACAGTCTTGACTCAGAGAGATATGACATCATTGCACCATATGCGTGTGCATGTTTTTGATTCCATTTTTTTCTGTGTCTTATTCTGATGAACCCATGGAATGATCTTTTGTATGATGTAATTAATTTTAAAGTGTTATTTGCTGGCCATATTGGTATAATGTTTTTTGTGACAAACTTATTTTTTCATAAAACTGCACTTACATAGTTGAACATACTAAGGAAACATTTAAATGCTAAATGTGTCATCTTGAAATCTGCTTAGGAAATTAGATGACCCTGATAGCAAAACACTTGTTCTTTTCGTCTCATCTTTGGATGCCTATTAACATTTCTTTGAATGCCTGTAATAGCAATAGTTTCCTTTTGGTGGTGTTCAATAAATGCCTAATTTAAAAGTTTTACATCACACCACCCTCCATCACACCGACATATAGTAATTGATATAGGGTGAACATATAGGGCTAACATTCGTGGTTTTGTGACATTGGGTATACATTGGCCCAGTGTTGGTATGCAGGGCCTGACCTGGCATTGGCCCAACACTGCTTCCATATATGTAACTTATCAATACACACATCATAAATACAGAAAATAATAGAACATAAAAGTATCAATATATGCCCAGTTCTGTGTCCCTTGGCACTCTTACTTAGAAAAACACAGAATTAAGTTGATATACATTTGTCATTAACAAGAAAAAGTATATATAGAATATACATTTTACACCTGAATTACACAGATACAGCATGCAACATAGGGCGAACAGAGGGTCAATATTCATGGATTTTTGTAACATTGGATATATTTTGGCCCAATGTTGGCATGCCACCAGACTTCTGACTTTGGCCCATAATTGGTTCCATGCATGACATCTACTACACAAATACAAAAATAATAAAATATAAAAGTATCAACAAATGTCCAATTCCATGTCCCTGGGTTAAGTTAATATAGTTTTGTGCCATTAATAAGAAAACGTATATAAAAGGAAAGCACATCACACATCCTCCATTATGCAAACATAGCATTTGATACAGGGCAAACATAGGGCCATGTAGAACATAGAGTTTGTGGTTTTTGCGACATCAGATATATGTTGGCCAATGTTGGTACGCCAAGTGGAAGCAATGGCACTCCTAACGAATTTAATGATACTAATGAGACCATTTACCAGCAGCAGGCCTAAGATTTTATTTAGTGATGTGATAAGATGTTCAGTATTTCAAATACATTAGTAAATATTGTTCCACCTATTTCATCATAAATATCATTTAACAAATTTCTTATTTTTATCCTTAACAGTAATAACAACAGGTTAATTACTGTTCTCAAAAAGATGCCTTTTTTATACTGGTATTAATTTGTATTCAATCAACAGGCCAGCTACAGACTTATCTCAGCAAATCTTAACTCACAATGTATTCTCAGTGTCCTTTCGGCAACTGGTAGTTACCTATGGCCGTGTTGTGGGCTCAACAAATGTGGCCGTCAGTGTTAGCAGTATATATGTGCCCTAATAAATTTTGGCCAAAACATACAGAGAAAAGGACAATTAGATAGCTGAGAGGCTACTACGTTGACTTTTACCTATTCAGAATTGGAGGTAAAACTACATTGGGTCAGTGTTATTGGCTGGGTTTCAAATAAGCTGTGGGCTGGTGATCACTGGAAATTGGAGAGTAAAACTACAGTGGGCCAATAACATTCGACCGATGTTAGATCAAATTTTTAAATGAACTGTGGGCCGATGTCGGATGTACAACCATTCACTGAAAGTGACTTTGATGTCGGCCAACCCTGACCTAACATGTGCGTGCTGGCTGGGTAACTACAGACCTTGTGGCAAGTAGATTGCATCTTTAACTCAGTTGAGAATTGACTGCAGGGGGCTGAATCACGACCAAGTTTCTTGTTGCACCTGAGAATTACAAATCATCACCTCATCATGGATGTACTGAAATGCACGAGCATCACCAAGTGAACAATATGCCACTCATCTCTGCCTTCATGCCTGCTTCACTGCACCATCCACACAAAGATATTGATGGTTAAAGGAAGGTCAGAATCAGTTGGCAGGTTTCACATTCATTTCCCAACATGACAGTCACTGCCAACAGAACTGAACACACGCCTGGAATCGACAGAATGGAAGATGATTGATCAGGGCAAAGCCTGAAGACTGACGGATTTTCTTTCGTGAACAACGAAGAAAGATTATCGGTGAGACAGACTAAGGGTAGTCATCTGTGCTGTAAGAACACGATGATGCCAAGGTGTCATGCCATATGACAGTCAAGCGTGATAAGGCACAATTGACTGTCACAACAAAGGACTAGGAGCAAGTCCATTGCCATGACCATTATCAAGCAGATTACAAAACCTAGTTAAGCGACAACAATCACACAAGACCATGTATAGCACAGTATTAAGACAGGTATTACAGAAGCTGTAGTAAATGATGTTACATAAATAAGTTTCAGTCACATTATGATTAGAAAGGATGTAGCTGTTGGCAGTGACTTAGTCCTATTATGATAAGAAAGAATGCAGTTGTTTGCAATGAAGTCCAGTATAGTGTCTCACAGACATATTGTTTCCTCAAGCAAATGTAGTTATTTTGGGGTGTGCAGTACTGTCTAGATGCACAGCAATTAATGAGGTAACAATTGCAGGGCAAACAACCAGAGCATGCTAACTGTACAGGGAGTTAATTGGGCATCAGGGTCTCAGTATGGGGTTAGATAGGTACGGTGCTATGGTTAAGTACACCGAGAAAGGCTTCAGCCAGAGGTGCACATCCAATTATACTGTGGTTAAGATAGTGGATTCTCAGATGGAATGCACAGAGTACATATTAGGATTCTAGCGTAGCTGCTTAGTCAAGAAAGATCATTGAATCTGCTACGGTTTACTGCATGAACTTAGGCTTAAGCTGTACTGCAGCTGACCTACACAAGTGTAGATTGTAAAGATCCAGTTTGATAGAGTACTAAGTAGTGTTCTAGTTTGTGGCAATGCATTTGAGATTTGGATCTGCTGGACATTTGAATCCAGAACTGCAGCAGTGATTAACCATCAACTGTTGTTTATCCATATGTCTATTATTTTGTTTTAGAGGTTTCTCTGTTTAGTTCTGATTTTAGGTATTATATGCTTCTGTACTTTTATTAGTTACCAGTAATTTTCCTAGTTTTGTCATGTTATTCTTTCTGAATAATTTATTTGACCTTTATAAAAAATTGCTCTCCAGTTCCTTGAACTTGTTTAGTTCCCCTTACTTTCATCTCTAGAGGGCCAACTATCTTAAAGTATTAGGAGAATGAGAAAAGCTGGAGCCACCAGCATAAAAAGTATGAATCACATACTTAACTGAACTAAAAATGGAAGAAACATCAGATCTGAAGTCTGTAGAATCATCAGCTGCAGTTTCACTGGCTCAGGGTAAAACATATTTAGAAGCCTAAATGTGTATCGTGGGCTTAGGTCCTAAATTAGAAACTTGAGAGAAACTGAACCCCTTAAGCCTGAACAGATGCCTAACAATAGGAGACAGAAACTGATGGTTAATGTAGTAACAGCTTCCTCTAATGAGCACTCAGGAAGACAGATGTGCAGACAAATGCCTTCTTGTAAATTTCATAAAATACACTGTGCAGATGTAAAGTCATCCAAAGGCATTTCTTCCCATTGCAACTGATACCAGTACATTTTTTCTAAGCCAGCTTACTCATCCTGCTTTCTAATATTTAAAAATTTACTTTAACTGCAATAATTCATAATCGTGACCGTAATTCCAAGATTTCTACAGCGTCCAACGAAAGCCGAGCCGCACAGTTTCAAGTTAGTAGTTACCTCTTATGTTACCTCTTAGGTGGGTCGTGTAGTGGTATGGTTGGTGCCTTGTAACCGAAGGGTTGCGGGTTCGAATCTACCTCAAGCCACTGTGTAGCGACCTTGGACAAGTTGATCACCCACAATTGTCTGTCTGCGAGGAAGGCAACGGGAAACCACTCATCTCATTCCCGGATGGAATAAAGCCAACGGACCTGCCTTCGGGCAGACAACTCATCATCATCTTATGTACAGAAAGACAAAATGCTACTCATATAAAAAGTCTGCACTGCAGAGGATTGACTGCACTTTGAACATTATAACACATGAAATATTAGTTAAGAGAATAATTATCTAAATTAAATTATAAAAAAATCTGACTAAGTGCCTTTTAATTGCCTTTTAATGTCAGCTGAGAATTGACTGCCCTTTGAACAACATTATGACACGTATGAAATATTAGTCACAAGAAAAATCATTGAAATTAAATTATTAAAAAATTTGACTAATTGCCTTCCAATGTTTAATGTCCAGAACAAGTCCCCCATTTCAAAATCATTGAAGCCACCCAAACTAGAAGCACTCCTGGTGGGATAATCCACTTACAAATGCAAATATAAACTTGCGTGAAATCATTTGTAAAATGAAAATGAGCACACCTTGTATAAGTCATACACAAAAGTTCAGCTTACACATCTAGAAAACAAACAAAATGAAGCTTATCTCAGCAAAAAATTAGCCTAAAGCAAATTTCATTGGAAAATGAGGATAAGCAAATCTTGCACAAGAAACACAAACACGAGAGCATCCTGACTGAAAAACGAACATAAGCTGGAAGCGGCAATGCAATCAGGGTCATCTCCAGATGGGACAGGATCTTGATTACTGATCTGTGTTATCCGTAATCCCGAGCGGGACACAACAAAAGCAGGAACAGAATGCTATAAACCAGTACATCACGCCTGGCCGCCCACTCCGATTAGATGCATTGTCAGTGACAACCCACCTAGAATGCCTCCAAGCTGTCCCTTGGTCCCCATCAACCTCTCTCCAACTAGGTCATTCAAACTGAATGCCTGCCAACAAAGAACAGCAAGGACAACAGATTTTCCATGGAACCATTTGACACCAGAAAAATTGCATCATTACAAATGAATAGCACTCTGTAAATTTACTACTAAACAGCTACATCATACTATCAAAACTTATCGCTGTTTATAAAAGCCATGTGCCAATGGAGAGCTTTTTGCTCATCTGATACTTTCCTGCTATTTCAAATTCAATGCAACAGAGCTAAAATGTGATAATATGCCTTATTATAACTCAGAAGCTCACCCAAAAGCCAGACAACCATAAGCAGAGCACTGAAGAGACAAGTTTTCTGCTAAGACCACAACAGCTGTGAATACAATGAAGTAGAGAATTTCAAGCAGTGGGACAAGTTAGTTTTAATGAAACAACATATGCTTTAATCAACATACTTTCCAGAAGGTGCTGATCACACTTTGCTACATACAGCTACAAAGTAAAACTAAGAATGATAAGTTGAATGGCAAATAATTAGCACATGCTTTACATATAAAGATAGCCAGCTGGTGCTGAGAGTCAGAGAGAACATAAAGTAGAGAATTGCAGCAGTCACATGTGATCATGTTCCAATGTTCTCAGTGATGCTAAGATCACTGTCGAGGGAAGCTTTCAAAATCTTATGAGGTGAATGTCTCAGTAATTTGGGGTGTTACTGAGAGTGTCTAGTTCATGCGGATGGGGCGAGTAAAGAAGAGGAAGTAGACTTCAGCACATTTTGAAAACTTGGAAGACCAAACAAACCAAATGAGCTCAGACTGTTGATCCAGTATGAAAAGCGATGGTAAGTTTAAACAGAAAATGGTTAGACCCCACAACAACTTGCCATCTATGCTGGTGTAAAGTCTCTTGATAACATCTTTGACTTCCTTTAGCCAAAGATGTACATAGAGCTGTATTAGGCATGTAATCTAATTTAATCTAATTTTAAAACTCATCTTTTCCTGAACTCATTTCCTCCGTAGGCTGTCTCTGTGACTTCTGGACTCCTCTCTGGCTTTTCAACCCGGACTCACCACGGCATTTGATACGGACAATGATTCTGTTTAGCAGCGACCATCGACTGATGCCTTGAGCATTATTACAGTGGCGCTATAGAAGTCTTTAGATTAGATTAGATTAGATAATCTATTTTAATGACTTCAACAGTGCTATTATCATAATCCACAATGCATCAATCACTGGTCTCTTCAAGTAAAGTGATAGTCTAAATCATAATCTGTTGGAGAAGCACTGGTTAAATCTGATGGGCCAGAGAAACCTGAAGTCAGGCTATTGTGGGTTATCAAGTAGTCTTAAGTTTAGCTCTGAATGGCATTAGCGAACCAACACATAATACCATTTCAGTTTCATGTAACATGGCCCTTGCCATAACACAGAACTTTACTTGGAACCCAACTCCCATGTTATAGCAAGGGTGCAGTGTAGTAGGACCAGTCACTGTGAATAAACGCTACCCAAAAAATCTAATAAATATTACAGCTAAACATTGTAATCTGTGATTTTACAATAAAAAGTGCGGTTTTGAAGTCTGTGTAGTTTTCTAATTAAAAGCACCCCTGTAGCTGCCACGCTGTCTCTCAGTCTGACTTTTGGATTTTGACCTGGAACCGAACCCTTTTGTCTATCGATTTTGTTTTGACTGAGCACCTGTGAATAAGCTGGTCCCCATGACGCAGCTTTCGTTGGGCGCTGTAGAACTCTCGGAATTACAATTACAATTATACTTACACTGGCTTCGGTAAGGTTTCTTATTGGCTTCGGAGTAGCTATCGACATGGCAGCATGTGATGCTGCAAGTTTATAGGATTTTTCCAATTTCCAAATACAAGAGCATAATTTTGCATAAAGTTAATTTCTAGTCAAATTTGCAACAAATTAGAAATGTCACACGATGTAAAAATTCTTAAAATCAAGTACTTTGGACAACATTTAGAAATATGTAATTCATATCTTTTGTACTCCAAAAACAAATTTTCAACCTTTCTGAAAATTCTCACTTAGAAAAGGCATATCACAAAACAAACTGGCATCAAACTGATAATTGTGATAATTGATAATAAGACTCTCCCAAAGATTCTCTTGCTGTCAGTCTGATGTAAATGTGTGTCTTTAGAATTTGAGCAAATGAAGCCATGTAGCTGAGTTCAATGTAGATTGGAGTGCCACCATGTTGGTTTTTCAACTATCTGCAACTCTGCAATTCAATTACGCTAATCAATTGGTCTACTGCTCTTGCCCATGCAATTACCAAAACTCCCAAACATCACCATAAAAGCCCAGTGCTCAAATCACTTCACTGGCTAAAGGTCCCTCCCTGCATCCATCAGTGTTCCCTCCAAGCTGTGTGAATGATAATCAACAAATTTTTACAAAAGTCATGTTACTGAAATGAAATTAGTCAGTTCTTATCAATTTGTATGTGCTGAACACGAATATGACAGTGAAAATGCCGAATTGGCTCTAGTTTTTTTGTAATCTGAAATGAAGTAATTTTATATCGCACAATGCATGCCAATAGTGATACACTTACAGTTAATATTTGTAAAAACCAGGTCATAGACTAGTTCTTAGATTTTTTTGCCTGTCTCTTGTACAGCTGTTCGGGAGCATCTCTGCGGAGTGTCCAGCAGTAGTCAGCCAACATTGTAGTGGACCATTTTCCCTGGTACCTTTGCTCCATTGTTGCGATATCTTGATGAAAACGTTCGCCATGTTCGTCACTAACCATACCACAGTTGTCAGGGAAGAAATCCAGATGGGAATGAAGGAAATGCATCTTCAGAGACATATTGCAGCGAAATTTCTGGTACTGCTTGAGCATGTCTTCTACTAGTTCCTTGTAGTTTTCTGCCCTAACATTCCCCAGAAAGTCTGTAGACACTAGACGAAAAGCATTCCATGCTTGTTTCGCATCACCCTCCAGCAAGTTGTTGAAGCGGTCATCTTTGAAGAGTTCTCTAATCTGAGGACCCACAAAAACTCCCTCTTTAATCTTTGCTTCGCTGAGTCGAGGGAATTTTTCACGCAGGTATCGGAAAGCTGGCGAAGTGCGGTCCATGGCTTTCACGAAGTTCTTCACCAAACCTAGTTTGATGTGAAGGGGTGGTAGTAGGATTTTGTGAGCCTCGACCAGAGCTGGGTGCTGGATATTCTTCTGTCCAACTGCCATGTTTTGTCTGGGAGTCCATTCCTTCCGCACGTAGTGCAACTCTCTTGCTCGGCTATCCCACTCACACAAGAAACACATATATTTTGTATATCCTTGCTGCAGTCCCATTAAAATGACAACTACCTTCAAATCACCACACAGGTGCCATTTGTACCTGTTATAGTCAATGGAATGCAGTAGCTGTTTTAGGTTATCGTATGTCTCTTTCATGTGGACAGCATGCGCTAATGGAATAGATGGAAGACGGTTTCCATTGTGCAAAAGCACAGCCTTAAGACTCAGTGTTGAAGAGTCTACAAAGAGTCTCCATTCTTGTGGGTCATGAGTGATCTGTAAGGCATTCATGAGGTCGTCAATATTGGAACAGAATACCAGATTACCTTCCTTCATAAAGAAAGGTTCCAACTGCTGATGGCGCTTTCTATATGAAGTAATTGTGACATCTTCTTCTAGAAGATTCCATTGTTGGAGTCTTGATCCTAGCAATTCTGCCTTGTTTTTGGATAAGTCCAAATCACGAACAAGGTCATTTAGTTCTTCCTGTGTTATTCTGTGTGGGGTTGATGATGCACCACAGTGAAAATCGGGATCACTGCACGCTGACGGACCAGGAGAAGAACATGTCGGCTCACCCTTGTCCTCATCAGATGAATCAAGGAAAATATATTCTGCTGGAGGTTCTGGAATAGGAAGTCCATCACCATGTGGAACTGGTCTCAATGCTGACGGAATGTTTGGGTAGACTATTGTCGACTTCTTTTGCTTCGTTATTCCACCGGAAAGAGGAGGAACCAAGCAGAAGTAACAGTCATCTACGTGGTTGCTTTGCTCTCTCCACACCATGGGAACTGCAAACGGCATTGATGGTCTTTTGCCATTCAACCACTGTGAAAGCTGTGTTGTACATGTAGCACAGCATATATGCGGGGCCCATGGCTTGTCTTGGTCACCAACCTTGCATTCGAAGTAAGCATGATATGCCTTCTTCACTTGATAAGTGATACTTTTCTTCTGGTTGGCAAATGTCACTTCCCCACAAATGTAACAAAAGTTGTCCACAGTATTTACGCACTTCCGAGGCATTACTGTTCTGTATTGTATCTAAATGGATAAAGTAATAATAGTTTTATAAAACAGTAACTTAAACTGTCTCGCACAAAGTCTGTAATATTGTAAATGCTCAACCGTTCCGACTCGCTTTATATAGTACACTGCTGACGTCATCTTACGTCAGCAGCCGACTGGCTGTAGTTTTACATTGCATCAGAAAATGACGTAATCAACTGTGCATGATGTGTCCATGATGGGATTATGCAATGAGGTGGAATATTACATCATTCTAGACTTATTTAGGATATTGTCGCAGTCCTACTGCATAAATTTACATGGTGAAACATAAAAAATGAACTATATGAAATATTTTCAAAACGAGAGCCAATAAAAATATTTTATGGTTATATTCGTGTTCAGCACACCAAGATGCTACCAAGCTGTGTGAATGATAATGCACATGACTTTTGAGGACAGCAAAAACAAGAATTTTCTCCTACTGCATAAATTTCTGGAGTGTTCACATTATTTCAAAGTTAAATTTATCTCATTGTTACAGCTGCTGGCACATTTACCCCACAATGTTCTGAAGGCCAAAACAAAGTTTCTATGCTCAGTGTTGCAAAACCATATGGCAGGCCAGCCTAGATTGCGAAGTGTCCACCCAAACGCAAAATGTAAATGTACATGTTTTCTAAGTGACCTTATGGCCTTGACTGCAGCCTTCTGGACTCTGACCTTTAGCATTTACTATTATGACTCATACAGGGGTACAAGTCTGGCTGCCCTCTCTCTCTACTGGCGGTAAACTGCACGAGTATTTTGAAGAACAGGTGACTGAAAACAACTACCCAGTGTACAGGCATTGCTTGAGGCTTTGAACAAATCTTCAGGATCATGTTGCACTAGTTGTTCTAAACACCGTTCCTGAGGAGTTGGCTGACTGCTGTAAACTTTTCAGAAAACCTGACTGATGACAGTCGAAGTATATCAATCAGTGAAAGAAAAATTCCCTGTCAAGTTGCACTCACAGTACCTCAAAGAATGCGTATATTGGAGTGATTATGTTAAGGAGTTTATAAGCAAGTACGAAGACAATGACATGTCACCTTTAGCTTGGTTCAACCATTCAGACTGCAGATGTCCAGAAGACCAGTTGCTAGAATGAAAGATGTTTGTGGTACACATGTTGGCAGACACTAAGAGCGACGATGTGGGACAAACTTAGATTGCTAGAAGCAGTAAAGTACTGTAAGCTACATGATAAAACTGACGATGAACGTAAGAAGCCAGCAGCAACTAGTATTGTGATTTTATGTACATATATATTGCTATAGGTTAGTCTAGGGGAAGAACTAAACAGCCGCAGTAGTTTAAAATGGCATATATTTACAAGCAAAATCAGACTCATGTGTAAAGTACACAGAAAACAACCACAGCAGTCCAATGAACATCAGAATCTCCACAAAACACAGCGTCAACTTCACAAGAAAAGGTCATCCACGGCGAGAGACAGATTCAACATCAAAACTATCACTTTAAAACCGCCATCTTCAAAACGATCAGCCTCAGAATAACATCTCCTGAGTCCGGCACCCCAACACAGCAAAACGACCAACAGGGTCAAACCAAAAGCCGGACTGAATTTAACTCACACTCGTGCCTACTTACAGGCTGGAGTTCCCACCCACAAGGGACACTCCATCTCTACACAACTGTTGCAGGTGGCACCTGCAGGTAGCATTCTAGGCTCCCTGCTCACACGTGCCACCCTGCAACTATCTATACACATATATATATATATATATATATATATATATATATATATATATATATATATATATATATATATATATATATATATATATATATATATATATATATATATATATATATATATATATATATATATATATATATATATATATATATATATATATATATATATATATATATATACTGATAGAGAAATTTAAAGCAGGAATGATAAAGACATTTTATGATGCAGTGTCCTACATCCTGGAGAATAAAGAACTGAATGTACAGCTTGTAAGTGTGTGAGCCACCCTCTAGGCACACACCTTCCAGTAATCAAGTGTGTATTATTAGCATGGCATCAGCTTTATGAATATGACAAATGCAAACATGCATGACTGACTTCCGGATGACCATTCAGACTGCCTGATAAGAATCAAGAATTTTCAGAATTCTGGTTAATTGACATAGGTCATATGTAGGATTATTGACAATTGTATAAAGACAAACAAGACACAACCTAACAGAAGTAACTTATCCTTAGTCTTTTCTTTTTACACAATGTGATTTTATAGTCTTTTAGTTTAGGCCTAACAGATGTGTGATCTTGCATGGACCAGAAAGCAGGTCCCATGTATATGTTACTAAGCACACAGTAATCCAGTGTATGCACAGTGAAAAACAATCTGGAACATCAAGTAATACTGGCATCCACAACAAAATTGTATCTCTTACCTACAGTGCCCCCAACACTTCTCAACCCTCATACATTTGCTGGCTATTCAACTGCCCAGATCTACTTCTTCTTCCTCATACCTGTCTTTATCTTGTCCTCCAGTCTCCCCCTCTCTAAAATTCTGCAAATGCTCCTTAACCTATATCATGCAGCTATTTGGAATGAACTCCCAAAAGACCTCCTCCGTTTCATTCATCCCTCTTTCCTGCCTGTCAATACGAGCACTCCGCTGCTTGCCATCTCTCCTGCAGCTCTTCACTCAAGACTAAAAACTGACCTTTTCAAGATATCCTATCCTGCTTCCACTCCTGCATCATCCCATAACCACCATCACCAATGATTTCCACCATAGCATTCTACTGTCTCCCTGACTTGACCTGCCACGGATTCTGACCTGGTACCAAAACTAACCACACTACCAAGCTTTGTGGATTTGATTTGATATAGTGCCAGTCAATACACTGGCCTCCCTAATGCAGTTTTTGTGTGGCGCTGAGAAATTCTGGAGATTTACAATTACAATTAATTGGTTTGGATTTACAGTGAATAACAAAACCCATTCTGGATGTTTATATTGCAATTTACTATCATGGCAGCTGGTGGTGTTTATGATGTAACCGCGTAAGTAAAGTCATTAGTTAACTGCAATTCTTAATGTTTAACTGCAGTTATCCTAAAACATTACAAAATTGGTGGCTAAAAGCTTAACCAGTAAGACACATAAAACAATGGAGCTGAAAAGATTACATAATTGGAAATCACCAAAAGCAAGTATTAGAGGTTTTTTTAAAACTACTGCACAGAGTTTTTGCTCTGAACATGAAGCGATGTGTATTTTGACACTCTGTGAGAATGATAACTCAGCATCCTGCTGAGCTAAATGATATCAGGAGTGGGCAGCTTTCACAAGCCACTTCCTACATAATTTACTGCACCCTGGGTGTTAGTTTCATATGAAAGCCATAAACCTAGTCATGTTCCACGTATATCCATCTTGATAAATCATCGCTGACCATACGGTGAGGTGACAATGTGTCAATGCCTCAGCGTGAACAACAGCGCCGCAGCTCCATCACGACCCGCTCGAAGTACGCAGCACCATCCATCCCAATAATTACACAGCACAGGGAAGTCCAGTTTAGCAGCACTGCTTTGTGGATATTTGTTTGTATATCCGGGGTACCCCCCCCAGCCTGCATAAACCCATACTGGCTACTTTTCCAAGAGAAGCATGGGTAAATTACAACTGTCATTTGATAATGCTCTCCTTACAAAGTTCAGAAGTGCACACTGAAGCCGGGGAACAGGGAACATTAAGATCCATAAACAGACTGGAAAAGGTAAGGTTTCAGTTTAGATTAACACATATAGTCAGGTTAACAATCTCAGGCAAAAACACTAACCTGCTAAAAATCGAAACAATTTATGCTGGTAACCAAACACATGAAAAGTCATCTTTATTCATACAATATTACTAATGAAACATGACTCCTGTCTTGAGTATCACTAATACCTAAACTACTAAGCAAATCACTCAAATATAAAGCCTTTGCTTATTAATCCTGAATAAAAAATGATAAAAAATATCAATTACTTTTACAACATAAGATAGATAATCTTACCTGATTATTGTCTACTTCGTTTCCAAAATATCTCCCTTCTGCAATGGCTGAAAAAGTTAAAAAACACTTCACATGTATCACTCTTCCTATTCAGTTAGCAGGAGAGCAACAGAAGAATTACTGAGATCAATGCTTAAGACTCCTATAAAAATCTGACTACAACATACATTGCACATCTTATCAGCTTATATAAGTATGTGTGGTTGAAATAAGTCCATGCTATGTATGTGAACATATAACCGAACTACTGCAATTCTTTCCCGAAATATTTAATATTCAATAAATTGTCTCCAAGCAATTCAGAGTTTTCTTGCCTATGCTGTCATTAAAACATCAAAACATCGTCACATAATGCCAGTTCTGGTTGAAGGTCCTTCAGAGTACTGATTGAAAAATTATATCTTTATTTTAAAATGCTCCTCAAACATTTTTTTAAAGTGCTTCTCAGCCATCTTACAGTTGCCAGCAACTCACCATCATTTGACATGGTTTGTCCAATGGAGTATGATCACAGATCATGATTTCATTTGAAGCAACCACTGATTGATGCCTCAGGCATTATGATAACAACTCTATTAGAATAGAACAGAATAGAATAGAATAATCAATCAGTCACATCAACTCACTGGCTCTCTTAGCTTGACCTCTCCAGATTTCAACTTGGCACTGAAACTGACCCAACAACTTAACTCTAGCCAGTTTGACTCCATTAATATTAAGTATCAGAGAATTTGATGGTCTCTCTGTGTCAGTGTTATGTGCAACACATTACACTCAATTTATGCAATATGTGGCACTAAAAAACTGAACATTATTCAGTGAACTGTATACCGACTGATATACACTTCTGGCATGTTCACTGTATATGATAATTTTTGCTGTATTAAACCTAGCTATAATTCAGATCAATCCTGGATTTAATCAGTATCGTCAAACACTCTGACACAGATCTTGCACGGCATTGAGAAATATGGGAATGTACATATTATATTGTATAAGTATGCAAGTATCTATGTGTATATATGTAAATATGCATGTATGTATGTATATATGTATGTATGTAGGTAAGTATATATGTACACTATATATGTATCTTATGTATGCATGCATGTTCTGGTATTTATGAATGTATCGAGATATTTACACAGCACCCTTTAAATCTTCACAACAATAGGAAAAGAACATTAGCCCACCCAAATCCTCCTTTTTCCCCTTAAAGCACTGAAAACTGCACAAATGTTGTTTAAATTTGCACAAATATCAAATGAAATCTTCCCTTTAAATCAGGTCCAACCTGATGTTAGCAGACCTTTCCCAAAGGTAATACTTCTCTCAGCCTACACATTCATTAGCTAATACAGGTATGGTCTTCCTAATCAGCATTATTATTTGAGCATTGAATACATTCAGGAAAACACCACTTTGAAGTTGCAGTTACTTATTCTAATCCCCCAGAGGGGCCATAAAAGACCCAATTCTTTTCAGCAATGCTTAAAAGTATTGAATGTAAACAAGTCCTCATAATGCCTCACTTTATGACATCAACCTGAGAATCGAATGCTGTCTACATTTATCCATCAGTCTGTCCATTTTTTTGAACAGTGCTCCACTGTAGATCCATTTGTAACTCTTGACGTAGCTCATAAACATTCGCAGTTCATCTGAAGTCAACCTTTCAGCTTTACGTGCCTTGAACATCCATTTTAACAGCAACTGTGGAGTTCCTTAACATGTATTGTGTAAATTTTTATGTACACACATAAATATCCATTTGAACGATTTCCTCCAATTTTCAACTACAAAATTAATGTCTCTAATTATATTACTAACATTCTCCTTAAATACCTACAATTTTATCATAACAAACTGCATGATGATCCTATTAATCTTAATTAACATAAAAAGATTCATGATCACATAATCATAATATTGCCTCCCTCATTATCATCAGCATCTTGATATGGATGTGCAGGTAATCAAAATTATTATAGCAAAGCTATGATAAGTTATCATATTAGCATTTGTCTTCATAGTCATTACCAACACCAAGGAAACCAACATCACTTAATTATCTGATCAAATAACATAACAACCTTTTGTCTACAGACACTGAAATTATCAACAGTCTCTTATACTTTGACAAGTCGCAGAGTCAAGAGAGTTATGTCACATCACCATGTCCCAGATAATACCGTCCATCTTCTTCTCATCAAAATCCCAATACTGTGTTCACATACACCAAATTCCATTTTGTCCTGCAAATTGCACAATTTCCATTCCTTCAATACCACAAACATATTGATCATGGAACACAGCATACGATCGACGCAGTGTCCCCAATCGCAGAATACGATCCACAAGAGTGAGTACAGTAATTGGCAGTTAATAAAAAACTGACAGAGCGTAAATCTTTGTTAGCCGTCTCGCTCACATCTCACAATTATTCATAGCCATGCAAAAGCGCCTTAGATGGACTAATTAAGTGTAAGCGCCACCAACTGAGGACGGTTTTGCCATTTCTCTGACCCATCCATCCAACCAACATAGCGTAAAGTTACACGAAGTGCCAGTTACGTCTGAAGCAGCCTGCCTGGATGATAGCAATCATTATGCCGACGGTGAAATAAATCAGCGCAAAAACATCATTGAACTTTTATAAACGGCAATGTCTCAAAGGAATTACACAGCACCCTCTGTATAACACAGAATTTGGGATCCAAGCCAATTACTGCATTATGGCGAGAGCCATGTTAAACTGAAATAGTTTGTGACCACGTGCAAGTCTATGAGGCTGTATACTGTATTTGCAATTGCAGTGGACTGATGAAAGCATTAGCTCAGTATGGTCACAGTAAAAGAGTCTAACTAAATTCAACTTCATCTTGCCACAGGTGTCACTGGGCTTGTAAAGGCTGCCAAAGTATTCTGCTTAATTCAAAATTGTGTTTTGGAACGGAAGGAATTTTAAAATAAATTCGGCTGAACGCTTTGTATTTGTTTTTGATTTTCCGCTACGAGGTACCATAAGCTTCCGGCTGCATGCATGGAATTCTATGTATAAATTTATGTACAAATAATTATTTTAGACCAATAAAGTACTGTATATATACAGCACCTAAAAATAAGTTTTTAATTGAAAGAAATAATACACAGGAAAGATAGTATTGTATTATTTGGATATTTAATTCAAGCAGATAAACTTGTCTAGGTTCGTAACAACAAAGTCTGTGAGTTGCATTTGTTTCTTGCCGCTGTGCTGCTTCCACTTAGCAAAATGCAACAGACTACATATCTACTCGTTTCTATTTATAGGCTCAGCATCTAGCGTTTCAGACCATTTCAAAGCAGTCTCTACACTACGGCCTCAGTTGAAATTGGAACGTCATCCACTTCAGCTTCATCCTTCTCTTACATTGTCTAGCAGCTTAGATCTAGCAATCGTTCTAGAGAATTAAGTAAACTGTTTCAGTGATGCAATCATGCAAATGGCGATGCTGGTAGAATAAAAAATCTTGTAATTACTTTGAACGGTTTTATACCAGCACAAATCGTACAGAAAAACATCGACGCTTTATAGCAGCTAATGTGGTATACTACACAACCATTTACATACCATCATACATACCTTGGAGGGTTCTCTACTAGCAAAAATGTTAAAGAAATCCAATATTGATGAGCTAACGTGGTATACTTCAAAACCATTGACAACTATCAGTTCAGCGAACAAAAAAAGAAAACAAAGATAAGCACAGCAAGAGATATGCACAATATGAGTTTTTCTTCAAAAGATCACGTGAGCAGAAGTAAAACTGGGATCCATGGCTCAACACTGGCCTGTTCTGAGATCAAGTCACAGGAGGATGAAGCAGCGTAGGAGTGGAGGAGGAGGAAGTTGGTCAGTTAGGTACAATAGTGAATCTTCTTCTTTGAGTCCATGGGTTCATCGTCCGTTGGTGTCGATCGCATACTTCACTGTAATCGCTACCAACTGAGGATGGTTATGCAGAGTGAAGAATTGTGATTAACTGGCAAATATATGATGGCTAGGAACATTAAAGTGTATCATAGGTAAGTGAAAATATTTTATAATCTATGTCCTGAGGTATTTTAGCCAGTGAGGAGAGCTGAAGCTATGGTACACTATAACTTGGCAGGTTGATCATAACAACAACAAATGAGACAGAAGTACCAGGAATTTCCTTGAGCTGAACATGTACACCAATAAGTGTGAAGTCGGTATTAGAAAGGTCCAAATAGAGGAGGTTAATAACAGTAATGTCTGTGAATAGCAGACACTTCTACTGTGAATAAAAGATATAAAATCTCATAAATGCACACCTGCAGCTAGATAATGCATAATTTCATGGTAATTAGACAATCAGACAGTGGAGTCTTTGTATCCTAAGCCATACCAGAAAATATATGTCTACAAGCCTTTCAGCCACATTAGCTTTCAGACGGGTATTAGTGCTATGCAATAACTGTAACTAAAGCAACAGCAAAGGTCTAATGGATTCACTGGTGCATTGATTTCCCCTCGTCTGGTCATTATTATAAACCGTAAGTCTTATCGGACAAACGTAGTTCTATGCGATCCAACGTAATTCACAGCCGATGACAAAAGAAGAAAATCCCAACTACGGCCTGCAGAAATAAACATATGCAATGGCTAGACGGCCATCACCTTCAAATACAGAAAATCTGTTTGCAAATATATTTGAACAAAAGGCTTGCACACGAAATCCACTCGCTCCTGGGTATATTTGTTCACAAGAGATATGCCGATGCACTTTACATCAGCATTTCACTCTCTTCCTCTCTCTCTCTGAAGGTCCTGAAATTCATCGTAAAATAAAGAGTAAAGCACCACTGGTGGCAACAGAGGATACATTTTGCCTGCACAACAGAAGGCTTGTCACAGATAGTGCTGGGTCAGTTTAATCAATACTGAAATGATATCACGATATTCAGAAAAACTTGAATCAACACCAAAGTTGGTATTTAAAAACCGAAAAATACCAAAAACAGAAGAAAAAACCGACAAAACCGAAAAGTTGGTATATGCAGAATGCAAATGATCATAGTACAGAAGTATAAGTTTCCCTCATGGATATCATCTTTTATTCATGGAATGAACATTCCTTAGCATAGTTGAAGGGTTATGACGTTGACTAATAGTGTTCGTCTCACCACTGAAATACAATAATAGCATCCCATCTGAATGTTAGATTAAATGACGTGCATACTATACATAGCAGAAGTTGTGGCACTGTGTACTTTGGTTGTACTATTAGACGCAATATATAAGTGTTTTAGATTAAAGATGACACTTCGGTAAATTGCTTCATTTCATATGAGGAGTCGTTTACCAAATTATACACATTTTAATTAAGAAATAACACAGTTGAATACATAAAATACAATTTTAACTTAACATACAAATTCATACAATAGAACAACACTGCATACTATACACTTGCAAAGTGTACAGCACACAACAATAAAGTCGCCTTTTGAATGTACAGACAAGTTACAAGTTCATTTATTTGTGCACAGATTCCAAAGTAATATGTTGCCTTTAAATATTAACCTATTAACCACTTTTTAAAATTCAGAGGTAGGCCTACATGATTAATACACACGATCCTTAAACAAATATCATAAAAACACTATTCACACTAGCATTAGGCAGTTTTGTATTGTAGTCTGTGGACCTACTCTGGAATTCCTTGCCTGCTGAACTCACTGGTCTGCCTGCACTACATCAATTTAAAATAAATTTAGAATCCTATCTCTTTAAGAAGTTATGTAAGTTTACGATATGGCTTTGCACAGGCACCATTTATTCTACCCATTTCTGTACTGCAATTGGATACTTCAGTTAATCTGATTTAGTAGAATGATGTCACCTTCTGCCATCAAAGATGTAAATGGGATGACCCTGAAAGCAGAACATCACATTCCTTATAATGATGACCCTGTTCCTGTTGGGTTTACCTATGGACACCAATGCATGTGACTGTCTGGAACTCTAACATGGTTTTAGTGGTAATCAACACCCGATCTAAAATCTGAAAACAAGTCAAACTATAACTTGATGCAAAAAGACGCACAAAAACTGATATCTTTATCATGATATTTAGAAAAACTGAAACAACTCCGAAAAAAGAGAAGAAAATGAAAACCAATATCAACATAAAAAATGATACCAACCCAGCTTTAGTCACAGACAGAGTCCTCTTCTACCAGTTTCTGTTTTATGAGAAAGAACTTTTTCAATCCTTCCTTCCATCACTAATTATTTGCTCAATTCCTTCATTTCCTTTCTTCCTCCCCATTACATCCCCAGTGTACAAATATCTGAACAGTTGCGCACCACACTATCTTGCAGACAGCATCAGGCCACTATCTGACGACCCCAACCGACTGCGACTGCGATCATCAAAATCCACCAATGTATTTGTACCGGCAACTAAGACTAGAATGGGTGACCAGGCCTTTCGGGTCGCTGGTCCACGTGCCTGGTATAGCCTTCTGGCATCCATTCAGGAGTCCAAAAGTGTCAACCTCTTTAAAAAACAGTTGAAATTCTATTTAGTTCATAACTCTTAGTACTTGGGCTGACCTTTGACTTTGTAAAGCACCCTAGAAGTAGCCTGCTACTTACGATGCTATATAAACTGTCATCATTACAATTACAATTACAGTACTAAAATGTCCTTTATTCCATTTCATTTTATTTGCAACATCTTTTCTTTATTTCATTCCACTTACAAAATGAGATGCCTTCGTTAATTCCTACTTTCATTATTCCATGCATTAGTGCCTTCTTTAAGTTTCTCATTTTCTCTTTTCCTGAGTAGCTTCTTTATTTACTTCCATTATCACCTTCACATCTCAAAGAATTTTGCAGATTTTTATAAAAAGTTCTATTTCATGAACCACTTCATTACTCACAAATCCTTCACAGACTTTAAATCTAAAACTAAACATCAATATATGATATTTATTGATTCTGTCGCAGAAATTAACTTGATTGAGTCTACCCTTTTCTCAAGAAGCCATTCCTATGTTACAGTTGAAATGTTATGTTGCCTAGAAGCAAGTATAGATTGATGTCTCCTGTATTATTATAATGGCACTATAGAAGTGTAGAATATTCAATTTATTTGTAGAATATTCAATATATTCAACATAACAATATTCACTCACCAAGTCAGTGTCTGCTTTATTCACTAGATTATTCTATAACCTAGTTTACTAAATTATGCATTTCAACCTGTTAACCCACCTTTATTTAGTGCTCATCTCAGAAGGGTTTAACTGATGCAGTGGTGAACAGACTGATGGTGGTCTAATCTATGTCGCACTCACTGTAGTTATAAGGGCACCAAATACTTAAGTAGCTCACTGCAATTATAAATGTAGTGAAATAATAGTAACATTGTCAGTGTCACTGTGTAAAAGAAGCTATTTTGTTACAGTATTTGTATGTGAAATTTGTTTGGAAAAACTGGTTAACTGACATTTATACTGGTTCAGTAATTCATATAACAGTTGTTGGCCCACTGCTGCCTATTTAAACAGATTTTGCACCATTTCAAGTTAAAACACCTGTTGGTTCAGTTTAATGCAACACAATTACTGGTATTTCATTGTTTATGTCCACACCTGAGCTGAGTGAATTGCTTAATATAACACATTCATTATTATTTGTGATGGTGGACAAACAGATACTTTGTAATAAGAATTTTTTATTTGGAAACAAACCCTGGTTAGCAGTTCAATACTGTGTTTAGGCTGTGTTAACACTGTGTTAAGGCTGTGTTACTGTTCATCTCAGTATTTTACTGTAACTTATAAATGGCTAAATGGATGTGTGGGGTGCAAAACCAAGGGAACACATCACTTGAATAATTTTTTACCTTTTATTACCATATTTTACCATTCCAACCAGTAAACAAATTTAGACTTTTTACCGCAAAAACATGTTACTGGTAAATTTACATCATTAAGCCAATCTCTATCTAAAGTCATTGAAAAATTACAAATATCGCTTATTGGAAAGTTGTTAAAATTGCAAAATACTCCAGCTCTCAATCTTATTTCTGCTCTGCACATTTTACATTTTGCAGTCCAATCACACAAACCTTTAATTCCATCATAAAAAGAAGAGAACCAAGAAGCAGAAGACTGTAGCATAAACTAAGGGCTATAAAAACTTTTTGTGCACAAGATCTGGCAGCTGAATAAGTAAGTAAGAATACAGAACTGATTTGGCTTGCAAATCTCTCTGTCGAACTGAATTGCCAAAAAGTAAAATCAAATCCCAATTTCATCACTGAAATCGAAGCCTTATTTTTGCAAATTGAATCTCGAGTGGGATTTAAATTGCGATTTCCATTGAATCACAAACTAGATTTGCCTCTCAGTGGAACAATTGTTGTGCCTCAGCTTTCAGATGAAGCCACTTAAAAGTATAATTATGTCTACCTATTTTATTATACGCATTTTTATAATAGTATTCCTTTATTTTTCTTATGGTGGTCAACATGTAAACAGATCTACAGAATTAAGATGAAACACTCGCCTAGTTTGAAAAGGTGACTAATATTGAAAAAAGCAAAAGCAGTGAAGATTAGAAATGACATTTTATTATATCTCATTGCAGTATCACTCCAGGTATTTTAGCTCACTCTAACAATATATTTTAAACATTTTCCAACATTTTGGCCTTGTTATATTGGGTGATAAAGGTTGTCATAGTCAGGTAGTCGGGAAGATCTTATGCAAGGCTGATCCCGATCAGTATATTTGAGATTCAGACAAGCAGAGCCTCAATTCAGGAACAGTGTGGTCCACTACAGGCAACCTAATTATTTCCAAAGCACCACATAATTTACTTGACCCTTAGCAATGGCCACTTCACCAGCTGTTTGCTTCTGGGCAGTCCTAATCATAAACACTCATAAACTATTCAGTGCCCAAAAAACCAAGTCAAGAGAACCAGCTTCGTCATTTGCCCTATTCTGAAGCAGACCAAAGCCATTCTTCGAAATGAGAACTGAAGACCCAGTCCATCAATTACTGGGTTCATTCAGATTCATACCATGCCTTTTGCAGTTGGCTATAGCTTACACCCATGCAAGTCCTTGGCACCGTTTACTTACCATTTGCTCCTAAATCACAGAACAACAGCTCCTCAGCTCAAAACAGCCACATCTATATCAATGCTGCCAACTGGCAGGTGCCTTAATAGGTTCAATACTCTGAACATTTCCAGTCCAAAAATCCAGAGAATTTCTTGCTATATGATTAATTCCAAACACATCGGCAGGGCTGACTGTTAATAAAATATGCAGGTGTAGACATAAAAATTGCACTATCACCAAAACTGGAAGCAAATCAAGAACTAAGCTCCACTATCAAAAGTTCGTTATCAACCTACATTCTTCAAAAATTGTTCCTGTTGGTATTTTGGACACTTTCAATATGGGGCATCAACCTTAGGTATTTCTAAATGGAAGGATATGAACCACTGCTATGACCATTGCTGTGGCATTAGCTCTTGGTACATTCAACAAAAAGGTATCAACTATGAATACTTCCAATACAAGGCCATAAGAATAAGGGAATTCCAATATGAGAGCATCAACCATTGGTACTTTCACTATGACAGCATTTATCTTGGGTACTGTAGATCCAACATGAGGGAATTAACCTATGGTACTTGCAATACTTTCCAATTCTTGTATGGCCAGTGGCACAGTATGGCCGTGAGAGCTGGACCATAAAGAAAGATGAAGAGGCATGAATCAACGCATTTGAAATGAAGTGTCTGCGTCAGATTCAAAGTGAGGAAGCTTTCATACTTCAGGCAAGTGCAACGAAAGAGTGGAGACTGCTCAGAGTAAGAGATCATCCAAGGCACAATTCCTGGAACCTAATCTCAGGAAAGACTCAAGATGACATGCATCGATAACATCAAGTCGTTGACTGAATTATCATTCCACCAGTTATTACTGGAGACAAGGGCCAGAATCAGATGGCACAAAATTGTCTGGGGTGCAGCCAATCCTCGGCGTCAGGATGGTTGAAGACAAGAAAAGACAAGACTTCCAGTATGAGGGAATCAACTGAAGTCTTCCATAAACTTTCATGTGAGGTAGGGAGAAACTCATTTCCTTCAAGTGGGAGGAGGCAAATCCCAAATTTCAACACTCAGTGCCAGTGCATCAACGGACTAGCATCTTAACTATCCAGTTAGCTCTCGGATTAAATGCAACTCTGGGTAATTCCGTTTATTGGCAACTTCTACTGACAGCAAACTTCATCAAAATAAATCAACCTTAGAAGTAGCCTTCAATTTTGGCACAAAGAACATGAGTCACTCTGTACACATTTCCACTTACAATGTTCTTAAAGCCTGCTAAGTAAGCTATGCAGTAATACTAAAAACTTTCCCTGCATTTATCAAACTAGACTACTGCAATTCACTTTTCCTGAAAATAGGCACCACACAAATGCCAATGGTAAACTGCCTTCAAGTTACCCAAACTGCTCTTATTCATGCAGTCACCAAAACCCCCAAACACCATCACATCACTCCTTTTCTCAAGTCACTTCATTTGCTTAAAATACCAGAAGAAATAGAGCATAAAGTCCTATCACTTACCTACAACACTCCAACCCTTCTATCTTCGTCAGTTATTTACAATCCAACCACTCCATTCAACCCGCACCTCCTCCATCCTAACAATTCTCTGCCCTCCCATTACCTCATCCTTAAATTTAGAAATTGCTTAATGGTCATTGCTGCTCCAGTTTTCTGGAATAAACTCTCGCCAGAATTAAGACAATCGTCTAACCCATCCTATGAACTCACCAAAACTTCACCCCTTGCAACCTCTGCACCGATCTTTCACTCAAAACTGAAAACCCTGCTCTTCCACAAATCTTTTCCTGGTTCCTCTGCTTCCCCTGTTTTATTTTACTGCTCCAATTCCAAACATCATCCATTGTAGCCATCTGACGGTCTGCCTACCTAACCTTTGGATCTTGACTAGAAACCAAATCTGACCTCTCCTGCCTATCGATTTTGTTTTTACTGAATACCTATCAGTAAGCTAGTTCCTGCAACTTAGATTTCTTTGGGCATCACAAAAATCTTGATTTTACAGTTTACGGTGGATTTTCATCAGTTTCTTGGCAAACATTTGTATATATTTTGCCTGGCTGTAAAATGTTGGCTATTTTAAGACACAAAGAGTCATGTCATTTCTCATCCAAGTCAGAACTGAGTGCCTCCCTGTATAAGGGTAAAAAGTCAGGAGTAATCACATCCTATGAGCACCCAGTGGCCAATCTTATCCTTAACCTAAATGACAGCCACAAGAAATAAATTCTCCATGAACAAGCTTTTCTCAAAAGCAGCAAAGGGAACAAGCTAAATAACAAAACCGAAATGATCCCAACGGACCAAAGAAAGCCGACATTCTGTCTTGAATACATCACAATGCCCTAAGAATTTGTCTTTTCCCACCTCGGTGGCCAATACAGTTGTCCTTGTGATAGGTCACATGCAACAATACATATGCATAAGCATGTATATACATACTTACATACATACACACATTCACACACATCCATGCATACATGAATTCGTATATACAAGTGTATGTTTTACATACATACATACATACACATACATATATACATACATTCATGCATGTATGTATGTATGTATCACACACCTCTTTACATCTGTCAGAGATCAATGTTTCAGCTCCTCTTCACCATCAGCAGCAGCATCTTCATCAACACCATTGCAATCAACCATCACTGACATTTAACCATACCTTTAATCAGTACCATCACACTAAGCACAACTAATAAAGCCAGATTTTTAAGTGCAGACCTATTTTCAACAATACTCTATTTCTCAGTTTGCCTAGTCATTTACTAGCTTTTCTTACCAACTTAACATCTATTATGAATGCTGCATAATTATTGCCAAGATATTAATTCTTTCTGGCAGTTTCTGGCTTTATTTCCATTGTGCATAAGTTGAGAACTAAATAACAGTCTACAAATATATCCACTCTTCTCCTGTTTTCTTAAAATCACCAACTCAGACAGTGAAAACAATACAAAAGCATTTCCAGTAACATGATTTCAAGTTTCACAGGAAATTTATACCCCAGAGAAAAATTCAAGCAAAACTGTGCACAGCATGACAGGGAACTTAAGCTAAAAGCCTTTTTACGACAGTGTTCAGCCAGCCATGCAACCACAACGACAAGACTACTCATGTGACATTTAAGGCGGCTGACAGCTTGCCTGGAACATCAAGTGTGCAGGTTCAAGCTTACTCTGGATTCCAAAATCATTCATAGATAGAGGCCTTTAGCAATTCGTTAGAACAATTGATTGATGCCTTATCACTAGATAGTTAACTTTACTTATAAAATAAACAAATAGTTGTTGGATTATTTGGCTATTGCTTCAGTCAAAAGATTCTCCAATAACTTAGGTCTGATTTGTATTCTGTAGTGATAAATAAACACCTATATAGTAATTTAAATTTCACAAGCACTTCTTATAGTAAGTTTAATTATAATTGGTGCTGTAACTGACTAGTATGTTAAATTCTTTCAGTAACCTATTTTAAAAACTTACAATCATTGAGAATGCCTTCAGGTGGGACATTCTCGGAAGAGGATGAACACTGATGACAACAGCGTTTGTAAATCCAGCAAACTGCAATGGACAGGACCATTAGAAGGACGGCACCTGAGATTGCAAAGACGATGACCAATGGCAGGCGTCGCCTCGGCTTCTGAGCGTAGTCCTAAAAATAACACACATACACAGCAACTGTTCACGTGAAATCACAGGAATGGAGTGGTTGGATTGTAAATAACGCCTTCGTAATCTTAAGCCATCATTCTCATACTTCATGGAAAATTTTTTCTTGCCAGGTACACTCTAATAATTAATGCTTGGCAACAGCAAACAATAGTTAGTGGCTAGAATGCTTAGAGGTATTGTTCTCTGATAAGTCTGAAGTTGATGTCCATTCGACTAGGGGTCAAATAGTTTATTTCAGTGTTAATCAGTATCACCAAGGAGTTACATAAAAATTTACCAGAATTACACCACACGATTTTTTGCTACATCTCGTATTCAGCTGTTGCATTTAAGTGCGTGTGAGTGTATGTGTGTGTGCACGTGTTTACAGTGCCTCGTAAGGAATTTTGTGAGGTTCTAAAAAGCCTATACATATGGCCATCAAAGTCATCCAATCATAACTGAACAGATCTCAGCTGATCAAAGCAGATCAGATCAGATCAACATAAATCGGAATAGATCATCTAATCTAATCTGGAACTTCTATACACTGTTATCATATGCACTCGGCATAAAACCAGTGGTCACTTCTAAGCAAACCCGCATTCCGAAATGCTATCTGTGATATGTGTTGATCACAGATTGCCGATCAAGCACGTGGACGGTGAACCAGATGGAGATGAGGAAAAGAACTGCCACCGCTGCAGTCTCTACCACAATCGAGGAGCACAGACTTTGCTTCACTGGACACGTCACAACAACCCAAAAACAAAAGGACCACTAGAAAGCTTATGCGTGATGATGACTGAACAATCCCACAAGTCAGAAAACCTCATGGTCGACCAACAACCATGTGGTCTAGAATCAAGGAGGAGGAAGACTAATCTTTGAATTTCATGTTGCTGCATACAGTTTGAAGGAGAGCCCGTGACATATAGGCATTGGGTTGCACTGTGGATTAGTATGCCACCAGAAGAAAAACTGATCAGACTAGATCAAAAATGAGGTGAGACACAAAATGCAGTAGCAGATGCAGCAACCCTTAAGCAACATCATCAGATGAAGCAAAGTGACAGCATTAAAAACATCAGCAACAGCAGTAAAGCAGCAGCAGCAGCAGAAAATGTTGCAAGGTTGGCAGAATTTCCCCGACAACATAAATGTGTTGTTATAGCTAGACTGCATAATTTAACAGGCACATCAAACACACAGAAATGAATGGAAACGCTTAAGCCTCAATGATTAATGGCCCGTGTTTGTTACAACCATCAACAAAAATATAAACAGCCACCTTCTCCTTCAACCCATGACACTCTTATTCTTCAGAATATCTGGAAAGACCTTTTTTCTAAACCTCTGAACCCCACTGAGTATCTACTATCTACATCTGTCTATATCTTTCTCTGGCTATTGTATATCTATTCCTTCAGTCCGAAATTTTTCTAAATCAGTCTTAGAAGATTTACTTTAAACACAACATAATCTTGAAGAAAATCAACAGTTATTACTATCACATGAATTGTTTTTCCACTAAGACCCATAACCTAGTAAACCAGTTTTGCCATAGCTAGGACATGTTGCACACACCAAAGCCTATGAGCCTCCTGAAAGTTATCTCTTTTAGCAGTTAATGCATTGTGCATTAGACACCAGCACAAAAATGTCTTAGGTTAGTTTAGATGTCACCTGCACAGAATTCATTCAGTTAGACACCAGATTCATGTCATTTAGATGTCATTCACTAAAAGATACCAGATTCACAGATGTTATTTAGATGTCATCCAATTAGACACCAGATTCAAAACTGTCATTTAGATGTCATTCAATTAGACACCAAATTCACAGATGCAATTCAGTTAGACACTAAATGACACCTAGGATGCACAGTAGGATCCAACACCCATTATGGCAGAGAACTTGAGATGCTGCCCAGTGATATACAAATATGGAGCTTAGGTTAGTTTCAAATTCTCTTCTTCAATTCAAAATGTTTTCTATCAACATCATTGCCAAAATCATCATCATCATCACCACCAAATCCACCACCACAGCCACCACACTTGTCATCCTCGACTTTATCATCCTCAAAGCTGGAGCTTTTCAATGTCGAACAATGTATTATTAATGTCAAGCTCCAGAAAAAAATCGAGAAACTTACCGTAGATACTCGGCTATAAGTTGACGTCGCCTGTAAGTCGACCCCTAAATTTTCGACCTCGAAGAGGATAAGTCTCTTTGTGTTTTTACATATAAATTTGGATATTTTGAAGTGTTTTAAACGATGTGTTTTTAGATATAATTCTGAACATTTTACGGCGCTTTGAAACACCAAGCAAAGGCACCAAGTTAGACCCAAAGATAAGAACATGTGCTGCGCGAACACGTGCTCCGCCCAAAATACCCAATAAATATCTACCAGCAATAAATTTATAATAGAATTACCTTTAAATTTAATAGTCTGTATAAGTTTTAAGTTAATTTAAACGGACTGCACTTTAACAATTTTCGACACTTACCACTATTTGCCGACTTTATGTTTCCACACTGAAAATCATGGTGGAAGTTACGGTGCCATGACTCGAAATTGGGAATACAGGAGGCAAAATGTTATAGCGCTATTCTTTATTTAAAGAAACTACACTATCAGTACTATTTTACATTTGGAAAGCCTCCTTTTATTTACAGATTAGCAAAATCACTCAAATCCTTCAAAGTCAGAGTTATCATCTTCACAGAAAAGTAAATTATATGTCTCTTCAGTTACAGCTGGACCATCGGTTTAAGTTTGGTCCCGTCTGCTTTTTTTGTCTTCAGCATTTCTTTAAGTGTGGTCTTCTGTTTGCGCCAGCCTCTAATAAGCTTTTCTGAAACATCAAACTCACATGCCGCTACACAGTTGTTTGAAGCCTCGGCATGCTCGACAACTTTTAATTTGAAGCCAGCATCATATGAAAGCCGTTTGCGCTTACCGGTTATGTCAGCCATCATTTTGGTCAAAATTTTTCACTTACAGAAATAACTAATAATTGCACAACTTAAAAACCTGAGGTAACTCACGGACAACCAAACGAAGAAAGAGGGAAAGTTATACCGGAAAGTGAGCATGAATTTCCGGTCGTAGTGTCATCATGTGCTATAAAATCCGATTGCTGGACCAAAATTTTGGAATTCCCTCCCTGTGTCTGTTCGTTCTGCTCAGTCACTCCTGTCATTTCATTCTCAACTTAAAACTTACCTGTTTCAAATTGCTTATCCACCATAGGCCGCCTCTCTGTTGTGCAGACTGACCTTCTGGATATCGACCTGATTGTGGCTTGGTTTTGGTGTGCCATCGGTTGATGCCTTGTGCATTAGACACTGGCGCATTAGAAGTTGCTAATTATTATTATTATTTATTATAAAATCCAAAGTTGTAGCCTGGCCGAGAAAGCATCGCACCCAATGAAGAAAGAACAAGAAATAAGAACTGATGTTTAGCAATGGATGGCAGCATGGTTAGTAGGACATACTGGGTATTTATTTCGCTTTGTTAAGCATTGATTCTTTATATTATCATCTGCTTTAAAACATTATATATGAATTTCTTAATGGTGCTTGTGTATGCAGTATCCCACTGATACGTCGCGATCGCCGACCGAGGTGTTGAAGTCTTTCCATTCTTGTGTCATGCAGTCGTCGTCGGCTGGTAATTCTTGCGATCTTGGCTTGACCCTCGTATAAGTCGACCCCCCAAATTCGGACTTCCAAAATTGTCAAAAATTTCTCGACTTATCGGCAAGTATCTCCAGTATTATTAAAAAACAGTTGCTGCTGCTGCAAGCATACTCACAACTTGCAGTATGAAGATGGTTCCATGGCCAACATCAAACAGCGTCTGATTGACCAAAATCCGTTCATTCTGTGCCTCCGACTGACCGCTCTTCTCTATGTCAATCTGGATCCGGCTCTGGGTAGGAAGGCCATCTTGAATGTCCACTTGCCCCTATTTGAACATCAAAGCAGAGACAATTTACTTGGATATTCAGTTGGGTGAAGATTGTCATTCTGCATGTGTTTCTGTAAGCCTACATTCAAAAAGAAAAAGTAAATGATGACTATAAGTATTGCAGAACAATCTCTTCATAAATAATATCTGCCATGTTGTAAGAGATAGTTTTAAGTGAGATTATTATTCATGCAGTCTTAAGTCTATCTCGAATGACACCCAAGGGAAATGGACTGGTCGTGTTGACGTCGCACATGGTGAACACGCAGAGCCTGCCACCAAGATTGCTCAGTAAGCAGCAGCTTATGAAAACATTAAGCGATCTATGCAGTCTGAGAAACCAAGGGATTAGGGAATCAAGGTCGAAACAAGACTCAGATCCCTAAGGAATGTGGCTGAATGCTCTTGTTTAAAGATTGAATCCAAGTGCAGTTTGGTACTTAAATAATTTTACTTACATGTACGCATTTTCTGGAGAACTATTCAGAACTATGCTATTGGGATCACTGGCCCTTATACGCTGAAAACCTGTCAACTACCATTCAAGAGGCCAAGAGACTTAATATTCAAGAACTTTGCTAACCTGGCTCAATGCTGCATTCAATGAGCCTAAAAAGGTAAAGCTCTCATGTCCCATAGTGGAATGTAGGGGAGGCCCTCGATTCCTTCAGTTCAAACCTTGAAATGACAAAAGACGAATCCTAAAGTCTTGGACATAGGTCTAGTGCAGCGCAGGACTTGCCGTTTACTTTCCATATTATGGCGGTGCCAAATTAAAGTGCTTGGAGACAAAGGCATATGTGCACACACAACCTGCCCAGGGCTATTACCTGAAATCCATTCTGTAGCCTGCAAGAGTCATATCTACAAACACAAGCAGTCCCCCAACAGTAGAAGTATGTGAATCCTCACACAAAGTGAAGCTAAGGGAACATTCACAAGGAATTACATCTAAACCAGTTGACCTATCCTACTCCTTGCTTCCCTCTCATACCAACAAATATTGTACTCGGTCAACTTATAATTAGACTCTTGTTGTGCCTCGCATCAGGACAACATTGGGCTCTTGGGCTTTCTTTGAGGCTGGTCCAAAGCTTTAAAATTCACTGCCTAGTTCTGTGCATTTCGTCAGTTCTTTAACGTCATTCGGATCTAGATGAAAGATTCATCCGCTTCAGCTTGCTTACCCACTGTAACCTGATTTCTAGTTTCCATGACCCCATTTGATCTTGACCATGTTTATCCAGTGGATTATGGTTATTGACTACAGTTTCACTATAAACGACCATTGATTGAGGCCATGTGCATTATGATACTGGCACTATAGAAGTCGTTATATTAGATTAGAATTAAAGCATGAAAAAATGCAGAGAAGAAAGAAGTGATGTTGTTGAAACTTTTAAAATTCTAAAAGGAATTGATCAAATACATCAAGAGAAGTTCTCATTTAATCACCAAAGGTGCAGAAGTGACCATGAGAAGCTTTAGAAGCAGACTTCATGGGAAAAAGACTGTTCTGTCAGTAGTGCTCTGAAAATCTAGAACTGTCAGTCTGAACAGTATCATAAGCATGTCTCTGGACAGTTTTACGAGGAGGCTGGTAGTGAAGTCAAAGAATTGGAATAGTGGGTTATACAGGTAGTAGGCCTCCCACAATCACAACCACTTAGTAGATGGAATTGCTAATTGAAATTGACCATTAACTAATTTCAGTATGCTGGGTGATGTTTTTGTCGTCAAATACCATTGTTTTTGTCTTATCAAAGTTCATGTACAGTCCATATTTCTTTGCTTCTTCATTCAGCATTCGTGTTGTGCACTCCAGCTCTGTAGGTCCCTCCTCCAATATGTCCACATCATCTGCAAAACGTAAATTGTTTATGCATATTCCCTGAACTGATATTCCTTTGCTCTTGACCCTGTCCATTGCTCTTTCCAAATCTGTTATAAACACCATGGGCGATATTGGATCGCCCTGTCTCATACCCCTGTTGGTTCTAAACCACGGTCCCAACTTGCCACATGTCCTGACCGCCGCTTGCAATCTAGGTCATATGTCATATTACTTCCAAGATAAGTGAACCTCTCTACATTCTCCAGCTGCATTCTTTCAACCACTATCTGCTGGGTGATGTTTTTGTCGCCAAATACCATTGTTTTTGTCTTATCAAAGTTCATGTACATGCATTCAGCATCACAGTTTACGTAACTTTGTTAAGAGTAACGGCTGCCTGATTCACCAAGGTATGATTTAGATTTCTTATGACTACACTAACAAAGGCCTTCATTCTGCAGGTGTTTTCATGCTAGCAATTATTTGCAGGAATTACTCTACTCTACAAATGGGAGGCACAATGGTCTAGTGATTAGCATGCTGAGCTGTCAATCAAGAGGCTGGGGTCCAAATTCCAAGAAAGAAATTTGTTTCAAGATTTCAGCTCCACCTGCCCCTCTCCCCAAGCCAACTCAGCTATAATGAGTACACTGACCACACACTGGCAGTGGGAAAATCAGGTGGCAAGGGAGAGGGCTGGCTATCTACCCTCATACACCAAGGCTAAGAAAAATGAAGTGGCTAACAATTCATATCCACGGCTGCCTCAAAGACAGCTTAAGGGACTGCTCTTCCTCTTCCTCTTCTACATATGACCTGCTTTCTTCTTCTTTAGGTTTCTCCAGCAGTCTCTGCATTTCTTGAGGTTGCTCACGGGGCCATTGTGATCTTGCTACCTATCATCCTATACTTCTCTGACTTTTGTCTCTGCACTTTTTAAAAATTCGTGTTACTCAGTCGTTGCTCCAACACTCAGCTTATTTCAATAAACACTAGAAACCCACTCCCCTTCAGTTGTGTCTCTTCCTGGATAATTGTTCTGAGTTGAACAGATCCTCTTCCAAGACTGAACTTCAAACTGTGGCAAGAAAAAGGTCTTACCCATCACCTGAAACACTTGGTGTATTGTCTATGAATGTCTTTGTTCTCCTTCTTGCTAGTGATATAGAACTGACCTCTGCCCCATCCTTAGAAAAACTTTAAAATTTCACCATTTGAATTTATAACTTCCATTAATTTTGTTCTAAAGCCATGCTCTAACAAACTATCTCTTTCACCAGTGGCTTGACAATCTGGCACTAAATGAAACAAATCTGACTCTGACCAATCTAACTGACTGCTGTAGTGCCATTATCACAGTGCACAGTTCAGCAACCCATTCTTACCAGACACGGCCAGTCGCTTCAAATGAATTGCACTCAAGAATCATAATCCACTAGAGAAGTCTAGTCAACATCAAAGATGTCAGAGAAACAACAGCGGAAGGTACAAACACTAACACAACACAAAGAACTGGGCAGGGAATTCCAAGGCCTCTGACCAGCCAACTGGAATGCTCAACCTGGCTATGTATGTCTCAATGATCCATGGTTCTTTTTCTCTGAATCTGACATAACTGCTCCTTTACACTCATTACTGCATAAGCCACAATTAAAAGGACAGCAGAAGAGGATTAGTTCTTGTAATCTCCTAACAACCTAAATCCTTTGAAGCTATGATTGCTACCCTTAATTCAAAAAACACATCATCCTCTTATACATCAACCAACCCAAACCCAACAGCAATGTCTTATCTATGGACACATGGTTACCATAAGGCAAAATTCGTCATATTCACTCCATATGTACTACATATGGAACACTGATATGGTGCATGCCACTTGTATATCATACAACATCTGTATTACAAATGCATCAAAAAAAATTAACAATACATTGGAATATCAAGTCCCATAGGCCTACAGCTGCTGCTGCAGCCATGTTCTACAGCAGAATTATACAGCGCACAATACAGACCTCCGTCACTGAGATGACTGTAACAATGGAGACTCGATTCATCACTTTGCATGCTAGGATGGCAGGCAGGACCATGCAAGGGCTCACAGTAGCAAGCCAACTGATATCTGCCCTTCCTCTGAGGATTGTCAAGCTGGAAGAGACTGGTCAGATGGCCCAGGCACATGTGGACCCAGACGGCGGAGGCTTGATGTCCGTCCTTTGAACCTCACAGTAAACACACTTTGGAGATGAGTCTAAGACCGTTGATAACTCATCTGACTCTTCATCAACCTTCTCTCATCAGCAACCTTGTCTGACATATCAAGATTTTTGGTGGTTGACATCTTCCCATCACTCTGCGAGAAAGGTAATTTCAAAATTTTTCTGAACTTGGGATACCACCTTTCAATGGTCAAGAGAAGACTTTGAACTGTTCAGTACTGATCTTAACTTCCAACATCACAAGATCATACCCTACTGACCTAGTTAGTGCCAATGAAGAAACAGAATGCTTCGTGGGAACTGTTAAACTGAAATCAAAATAACACAAGAGACTAAGCAGAAAAAATAGAGGCAGGAATAAAGTTCCAAAAACCTTTAGGAGCTATCTCTTGGTGCTCGTGATCTCTCTAATTACAGGCCAATCTCAACTTTATATATTGTGAAGAAAATTCTTGAATGGGTAGTTCTGAAGCAAGTGCGAACTAATTTACCTTCAAACTTGTTAACTGGCCCATATCATAAATTTCACTTAACAGAATCTGCACTTCTTGCTGTTCATAATGACATTATGTGCTCTAAAGACATGGATAGGATGACAGCACTTATTCATCTTGACTTGTCTAAGATCTATGGTCACCACACACAGGATCTCCAGCCAAGCCAAGCATCCCATCATCACAAATAACAATATATTTGAATATGAAAGGCCTTGAAGAGTTTGATGAATTCAATTGTTTTGATTTCTCGAAATTCGACAAAACTGTTTTAGATAAACTGCATGAACCAGAGCTTAGAGCGATGAGTGTAGGCCTACCTGCACCTGGCACACTCATTGAACTTTTTCAAGAGCAATTCTAAATGAATGTGTGTTTTATAACATAATCGATTAAATTGCAAGTTTGATTCAGTCTTAAGTGTTCAAAAGATATCTTCATATTTCATTAGTAACTAGGCCCTATGTGTAGGGCTTACTTGTATTATAACCTAAGTACTTGTACTAGTATTTTACACCAAAGAACTCATGCATGTACTTGTACTTGATGCCTAAGTACTTGTAATCGTACTTGACACTTAAGTACTTGTGACATCTTTGAAGAATACATAAGATTCACAGTGTACACAGAAGGTCTAATTTTCGATGCACTCATACACACAAACACTTCATCATCATCATCATCAACACCATCACCATCTGATGCCAGCCATTTGGCAGCAATGGGTGTGAATAAATGATCCCCACTGTTTCGATCATTTGTCAAATTCAGTGCTCCTCTCGTGTTTAGTCCAAGTCTTATTATGTCTTCGTTTATATTATCTATCCAGTACCATCTTGGTCTTCTTTTGTTTCTCTTCCATTCGAACCTAGCATGTAGGGCATCATGTGGGATTCGATCAAATGCCATTCTTTCCACACGGCCAAACCAAAAGAGCCTTCAGTGAACAACTCTGTTTGGACTCTTACTTCATCAATATCTAAGTTTTTGTAGTCTTGAAATTCCTGCAGTAATATTTTCCATAGCCAACTCATTTCTGCTGTGAGGATTCTTTTCTCGATTTGCTTTTGCACGGAGCAGCATTCTGATTCATATAGTAAAATCGGTCATATAATAGTATCACATATTCTTGCCTTGGTTTTCTTTCTTATTTCCCTGCTTCTCCATATCCTGTTAATTTTCCAAACACTTGTGAGATGCATCCAATAAATTATTCTCCTTTGTATGTGTGTTTCACTGTTTTTATCTGCCATTATAAGACCTCCAAGATAGATGAATTGATTTACTTGTTCAATAGCTTCTCCTTGGAAGCTGATAGTTATTGTTGTCTCTGGTTTTGTCAACAGCCATTGTTTTAGTTTCCTCTGCATTAATCAGCAGGCCGAATCTTTTACTGGTTTTCTCAGTCTGTGTTGTAATTTCATCTACCGTAGTTTAACAGCCCTCTTCTGTCAAGTTCATCGCATTTGGCCAGCTGACCCCTATTGCAATTACTGGAACTACTGGAGCAAAGTTTCACGGTCTGCTGTCAGCCTGACACCAACCTCATCTGATTGCCTTATAAGATAAGTAGAGGCAGAAGACTGTAGCACTATTCCAAACCAAGGACGCTGTCATCCCTGTGATCACATGGGAGTGCACCACATTCTCCTCACTGATGCTAAGAATATAAACATCCTACTAACTTACATTACAATGAAAAATATTATTTTACGTACGACACTCTGACATAACAACATAGGCTGATTATCATGCTGCTCACCACTAATGGACAGAAATACATATGCTGATGACATGCTATGCTGCTTCATTAAATAGCAGGCTTAGGGCTGGAATTCAGGGGGAAGCCAATGAATAATAATAATAAGACAATTTATATAGCACCGTAGCACAGCCGAGGCCGAAGAAAAGGGCGCTGTACATGGGTGCAATGAAGCAAAGATTAACAGATATAAAGCAAAACCTCTTTCCCTTTCTTGCAATATCTAAAACTATGGAGTCATATGAATACAGAAAACAGGTGACCTGCAGCCTAAGGAAACAACCTTGTGCAATCCACTACCATCAGGACAAAATACTATTCTGGTGATGAGGACCATCAAAGTGACCTATACACCATCAACTAGGCCTATATAAATATACATATATATACATATATACACACTACACAAGTGTACACATACATATGCTGGAACCTCTTTGAAATGGTACCATTTGGGCCAAGCTGAGTATCATGGGCTTCTGCATCTAAGGGGCAAGATGTGGGTGGCACTTGTCCCTCCTGGAATTTACAGCTGAACACTTTTTGCCCCTCCAGGTGTCCTGGTATCTGTTGGCTTTATAACACAACAGTATTATAAAGCTGAATAAAATTTGGGGTCCATGGACATATCAAAATTCACGCTATAAAGATGTGCATTTACACGATATTTTAGTGTATGTTTTAGTGTATGTATGAAGATCAGTCCAATCAGCCAACCTTGAGGGGCAGACATGGCTACAAAGAGTCAGTAACTTAATTTTCTTAGCTTCAACTGTTGAGGGTTTTTTGTTCATCAAGGTGTGTATATGAATCCCTAAATGCACAGGATTTGCCTAGTAAAGGTTCTAAAATATTTCAGTAATTAAAATAAATAAATACTGAATTTAATGTAGTCAAATTTATACAATTAAGGATTTGCCTTGTTAAAGTTCTAAAATCTTTCACTAATAAAAATAAGTAAATAAATACCGAAATGATGTAATCAACTGCAGAATAAAAATTATCATCAATGGTCAGCAAATGAAATAAAGTAATTGCATCCATACGCAAGCTACGGCAATCAAGTTACTTTCAAAATATTGTAGAAATAAAGTAATGTTCGACTCACAAATAGCAGTGCAACAGCGTTCTGAGACTCCACAAACCAATGCCTCAGCTAGCATGGAAAACAGGAAGCACCAGGACACAAAAAACTCACTTCTCCAGACAATGGTTTCACTACTGTATTTAAAATTAAAACTTGGAATGGTTACATATATATATATTCCATATAATAACATCCATTTATGCTTTCAATTATATATTGTAATACATGCATGCACAACACAAATTAATATTTCCCTTGAGGATTTTTCTTTTTCTTACAAATTAAAATAATAATAATAATATTCAACATCAATGCAGTTCCACACAGCAGTTTCATGGTAGCCATACAGAATAGTGCACATCAGTACAGACCATACCCATGCAACCATTTCACATCACATTATGGGTAGGAAGGCATCATGATATCTTACCACATTCATGGAGAGCAAGACCCCATAATATGTCAAATAAATAAACCTATCACCCTGCCTCAGACCAAGAAAGGAACTTGGTTCAATAATAAGATCGTATGATACGCAAGGAACTTGACACCTCACTTCATTGGAAATCAATAAATTCGACCCATCCATCAGAACGTCCCATGACCAACATCTGGCAGGATTATTCACAATTCTGTAAGTCTGTCCGTAACAAAACTTGCCATAAAGCCAAATGTCTAAGGCAGGAAACCGCTTGGCACACAAGCACTCAAGCAAAGATAGACATCAAAAGTTCCTCCCAGTGAACGAAGCAATGCCAGTAATGTGAGCAATCTCATTTCAGACAACAGCAAATGAGAATTCAATATTCAGACCCGCATAACTGAACCTAATAATACAACAGCCTACACTACAATCTGTACTTCTTATAGGAGGAGCTCATCTTCATTTCTCATAGGTTGTGGTAAGAGTGGTATTTGCAGTAAGAAGTGTTAAGACCTTAGGTAGGAAAGTAGCTACTGGGAAACATGTAACCCGGTGGGCACAGGCAGATCCAGGGTCACTTTGTCCACTGCCCTGTCCCTAAACTCAGATAAGGGGCATGGCAGGCATCGTCCCTGAATCTGCCCTAGTCAGCAGGGAATGGCCTGAACTATCAAGCAGAAAATTTTCTTCTTCTTGCAATCCATAGAAATCACATCCTGTAAGACAATAATACCAAATTCACAAAGATGGCCATTGTGTCACAACCCTGATACCCAGCACGTGAACCACAAATGTATAAGACTACATGAAATATGTTCTCAGAATTTGTGTCTGTACTTTACAAAGAAGGACATTCTTGTTTTGAACTGTATCAAGGGCATTGCAACAGATAGTGCAGGTTGTGCAAAGCACAAGGCCCCACGAGGCCAGGGGTCCCCTAGGCCCCCAAGTTGCTCAATCATGTAAAGCAGCATAGCCAAAGTTCAGATTGCACAAGGGCCCTTGGAAGGTTAGCTACGCCAGTGAACTGTATATTTAGTAAGTTTGTCAATAACGGATTGTATTTCTCCTTTCTCATCAGTGGTGGATTCAGATGAATTTATTCACATCAGATCATAGTATCTCCTACAGTCTAGCAGCAGAATTTGTGACTGTATTTTACAAAGTAGAACATTCCTCTTTTTCTGTATTTTAGTAAGTTTTGTCAGCAGGAGTTCATGGACATACACCCCCAATCTTGGCAAACTTCCCCTTACCCTGACTGCTTCATCATTATGTCTCCGATTGCAAAATAGCTTGCTGCTCTAACTTCAAACCCTGGATCCTAATGTAGCAAAACAGCAGAAATCAAAAACTGGTTGGACCGTCATTTGATAGCTTAATGCTCATTCAACATCGGGGCAGAAATGCACAGTTACTCACCCGAACGTTGTCTCGGATATGTACCTCCAAAAGTTTTGATGCAGCTGAATTGATCGAGATTGTCTCACTGCTCACAAATCGTTCACACTGCCAGTTGTCATAAAGTGGTTCCGACTGACTTCCATAAGCCACATGGAAGCACCATAATGCCAGACCAACCAGCACCTCCACCGAGTATCTGCCGTTTCTTCCTGCCATAAAACTCTTCCGAACGTGCAGATTGTGTATCATATCGACAGATTTAACCTGAACAGTGACGTTCTATAGCACCATTCTCATAAAACATGCCATCTCAGCTGATGTACATGAGCTCCATTGTGAAGCTGCAAACTACCAGTACCACATACCAGATCATGTCAACCAGAAGATTCAAAATCTGGCTAAATGTTACTTGTTAATCCACACGGTCGTCTGCAGCCTGTAACTGACATCTGCAAACTGTAAACCAAAATTCCAAAAGTTAGCCGACTTAATCATTAACTAACTTATTTCTCAAAGTCAAATTCGTGATACTTAACGCACACAAAGTGAACTTGTAGCAGTCATAAGCAGAAGTAACTCGTCAGCGTATCTCATGAATTCAGACCTAAAGCACATTTCTTCTTGCTCGATAATCCGGCAAACGAAACGCTCCGTAACATCGTTAGTCCTATCTCGTTCACATAGACGGCCAAGAAATTCGGATTAATGGGTGGATTAGCTGCTGCGTCGGTGATTTATCTCTTAAAGTATAAATACTTCTCGGCAAACCACGGCGACCAGCTGAGAAACCTCACAGGGACCCAACGCCACAACGGCGGCGGAGGCAACGACGATCGACCACGCTTCGCGCGTACAACTCGTCGTTCCCGGCCATAGGGACGAGCTCCGTCCGTTCGTCCGTCTGCGGTTGGACGATGGGTCGGTCGGTCGGTCGGTCGAACCGGATCCGGATCGATATCCGAGACACGACTAAGACACGTCGAACGAAATCAGCAGACAAACCAAGTCGCCGAATTCCATGCTCGATGCGCAAACACAACGGCGCCTTCTATCGAATCGGTTCGCCCTACTAGTAGACTACTGCCAGCTCTTCGAGCACCGTTTTGATTTCGGTTTCCACGGTTCATTCATTCATTCATTCAGAACATTTAAAGAGCGACCCGTAAAGTACTATAGGGCCCTATATACACAAAGGCGCTTCCAGCCCACCCCGGCGAAAGAGAACAGCTTTCAACTGGGGGATACCACAGAATCCGCTCTATGCTTGACTTTAAAACTGCATCAACCATGGCCACATCCCTAGTCCATGCTAAATTAGGCTATTGCAATTCACTATTCCTAAACATAGGCTCCACCCAAATAAGCCACCTTCAAGCTATACAGAATGCTCTTGCTCGTGCTGTCACCAAAACCCCCAAACACCATAACACCACTCCTGTTCTTAAATCACTACACTGGCTTAAAATACTGAACGAATCGAGTATAAAGTCCTATCACTCACCTACAACACACTTCAATCTTCCCAACCCTCCTATCTTCATCAGTTATTTACAATACAACCGCTTCGCTCAACCCGCTCCTCTTCTGCCCTAAAACCTCTCCGCTCTACCGTCACCTCGTCCTTAAAATTTGCTAATCGCTCCATAGCCATAGCTGCCCCACCACTCTGGAATAAACTCCCCAGAATTGCGATAGTTTTCTGACCCATCTTACAGACTCATCGATGCTCCACCGCTTGCAATTTCTGCATTGGCCTTTCACTCAAAACTTAAAACATTCCTCTTTCACAGATCCTATCCTGACATCCCTTCTTCCACTTATCTCTCCCCTCTCCAATCCCAAACACCACCACGCCACGCTATCTCTCCGGCAGACTTTTGGATCTTGACCTGGAACCGAACCCTTTTGCCTATCGATTTTGTTTTGACTGAGCGCCTGTGAATAAGCTGGTCCCCGCGGCGCGGCTTTCGTTGGGCGCTGTAGAACTCTCGGAATTACGATTACGATTACATAGGGAAGAATGACATATTTTAGACACAGCCTACTGGACGGTCAACAGAAACAAGCGCAGCTTTTTTGTTAAGCTTCATTCGGTGACAGATAAGGCTGATTATCAGTACTGACGTTGACATAATGGCATTGTTTTATCATTAACACAGTTGTAGACACAAAACATTGTAGCTAAGTGGATAAGTAAACGTTGCTAAAAACGTTATCTAAAATGAATGTGTATATACCAAATTTATATATATATATATATATATATAAGTACCATAAATGCAGTGGGCCTCTGGTGAATGGTTTTTAGGAAGGGTGCCGTGGTTGAAAAAAGTTTGGGAAGCACTGAACGTTTTGACGTTGAGTCACATCAGTAATACAGGGTGTGCCCTGTCAGTAGAAAATAATGACGCCATTCAAATAGCGATACTCTGCTGGCCTACTAAAGCGTCGAGTCGCCTTTGTTTGTGAGGGTCCCGGTTCGTATACCGTTGTGACTTATTTCAGAGTTTTGAATTTCTGGATAGCATCGTCCGTACCAGGGACCTTAATTAAATGTCGTGGCACCCATTCAAACGGGCAACGGCGCTGAAGGATCTTAGCCGATCAATTCATTGAAATACGAACAGGATCGAGGCCATACGAATCTACGATCGCGACAGAAAACCGGGTTGGCCTACATTTTGCAATTAGACCAACCAATCAATCGAAATTTCCAAGTGTGGCAAAACTTGCTAGGGGTAGGCCTGTTTGGAATTCCAGATGAGATGGAGAGAGTCCAGTATTACCAAAGATCATCGAGTGGTATTACCAAGTGTGGGCTAGTGTGCTTTGACAGACGCTCAGTCTACAGCGCGTTAACCAAAAATTTACCAGACGACGAATAACCAAGAATTTGTTGGCAAATTACTGCAAATCTGTACTGTACTGTATAGTATCAAAGATGAAATTTCAATAAATTGCTTCATTGTATAGAATTCCAGACATTTTAAGAAATGATATCAAAGTTGCACACATAAAATAGGCTATAAATTTCATTTTAGCACACAGTTTTGTTACAGTAAAACCGCACTTCGTAATGCACAGTTGCAAAGTAGGATTATACACCACAAAACAGGAAACTCGGCTGTAAACTTAAAGCATGAAGACACATAAAAGGCCAAAACCGATATCGCGATATTTAGGGGGAAGAAACGAAAACCGTAGCGACTTTTAATTTTTAAAAAACGAGAAAGAAACGAAAACTGATACCAATTTCATTGGCTTCCTGTCAGTCAACGCATCCAGTTTAAGATTCTTATCCTTATGCGCAACTGCCTTCTAGGCTCTGCTCCGTCCTACTTAACTTCTTTTTGCAATCCAGTTTCCTCGTTGCCTGCCCATGCCTCCCTTCGCTCAGCTACCCGTGGTCTCTTGGTAGTCTCTCGCGTCCGCACTACGACTGCTCAGTCCAGGAGCTTTGCCTTTGTTGGCCCTTCCAGCTGGAACTCCCTTCCTCTTGACCTGCGGCTTCAGTTACTTAGTCTCTCTCCTACCCAGTCTCGCAAACGCCTGAAATCCTTTTTGTTCGTTCAATCGTAATCGTAATCTCGAGATTTCTACAGCGCTCAACGAAAGCTAAGTCGCGGGAACCAGCTTATTCACAGGCGCTCAGTCAAAACAAAATCGATAGGCAAAAGGGTCAAGATCCAGGAGTCAGGCAGTCAGACAGTCGGACGGCTACGGTGCATGCTGTTTGAAATTGAAGCGAGAAGAGAGATGAGGGGAAGAGGAAGAATCAGGATAAGATTTTTGGAAAAGAAGTGTTTTCAGTCTTGAGTGAAAGACCTGCGCAGAAACTGAAAGAGGTGAAGTGTTGGTGAGTTCGTATGATTGACCAGACAACTGTCGCAATTCTGGCGGGAGTTTATTCCAAAGCGGTGGGGCAGCTGTGGCTATGGAGCGATTTCCAAATTTTAAGGATGAGGTGACGGGAGGGCGAAGAAGTGTTAGGACAGATGAGGAGCGGGTTGAACGGAGTGGTTGGATAGTAAATAATTGACGAAGATAGGAGGGTTGAAGTGTGTTGTAGGTGAGGGATAAGACTTTGTACTCTATTCGTTCTGGTATTTTAAGCCAGTGCAGTGATTTGAGAACAGGGGTGATGTGATGGTGTTTGGGGGTTTTGGTGACAGCACGTGCGAGAGCATTCTGGATAGCTTGTAGGCGATTTATCTGGGTTGTGTCAATATTGAGGAAAAGTGAATTGCAGTAGTCAATTTTTGCATGGACTATGTATGTGGCAATGATAGATGCGGTTTTGAAGTCAAGCATAGGACGGATTCTGCGAAGATCGCGGATATGCATAAAGCAAGAGCGGGAAAGATGGGTGATATGATCAGAAAAAGTAAGGTTCTGGTCGAAAATAACACGGACAGAGGAGTTAGTATTAAAGGTGTGGGTGGAGGCAGAGTCCAGGCTGAGGGAGATAGAGGGGTCAGGAATTTTCTTGAGCTGGTCACGTAGGCTATAAGTATGAATTCAGTTTTAGATGGGTTCAGGCATAAGAGATTAGATGTCATCCAAGAGGAGATTTGTTTAACCACACAAAGAAGATGATCTGTAGATTCATTGAAACAATTTGGAGAGAAAGAGATGAATAGTTGGGTGTCATCAGCATAGAGGTGATGGTCAACGGAGGATGCTTTAATGAGAGAACTGAGTGGGGTAGTGTAGAGGATAAACAGAAGAGGTCCAAGAACGGAGCCTTGTGGAACTCCGCAAGTGAGAGGGCATGACTTAGAAGAGGCTTCCGAAGTTTTAGCTGAGAAAGAACGGGAGGAGAGATAAGACTGTATCCATAGGAGAGCAGTGTCAGCAAAACCAAACCAGGTTGAAAGTCGGTGGAGTAAGATATTGTGATCTATGGTGTCGAAGGCTGCAGAGATATCGAGGAGACAGAGGCAAGAAACCTGTTGATGAGAAATGGCAGAAACAAGCTTGTTGTAGAGTGACGTCAGCAGAGTTTCGGTTGAGTGGCATTTAGTAAAACCAGACTGGTGTGGGTTGATGAGTGAGTTAGAAGCTAAATAGTCGTTGATTCGAGAGAGGACAATCCGTTCAGTTAATTTGGAGATGAAAGTCAGGTTAGAAACAGGCCGGTAGTTTGAAAGAATTTCCTTGTCGAGAGATAATTTCTTGAGAAGAGGGGTAACAAGAGAGTGTTTGAATAGGAGGGGGAAATTACCCGTAGATAAGGAGAGATTAACAATTTTGGTAATGATTGGGACAAGGACAGCTGCACAGTCTTTCAATAAGGAGGTGGGTATAGGGTCAAGTTCGCACTGTTTGTTTGGAAGTGATTTTCCCGCAACTTAGCTTTCGTTGAGCGCTGTAGAAATCTCGAGATTACGATTACGATTAATATTTCAGACTCTGAAGTGGGTTGAAAGACAGATAATGAGGATCGAGGTGGGGAGGGTGGGAGTCATGAGTGGGGAGGGAGCAACATCAGGTTGGTTATTGGTGGCTTTGGGGAGGAGAGATTGAAGAGAGAGACGGAGGGTACTAATTTTGTTCGAAAAGAAAGAACAGAACGAGTCGGCTATTGAAGAAGACGGAAGAGAATTTGGAAGTGGGCTAGATGAGTTCCGATGGAGGAGTTGGTTAATGGTTTTCCAGAGAAGGCGAGGGCTAGAGGATCGAGAACGAACTAGAGAGGAGTAAAATCTCTGTTTAGCTCCAGTAAGAAGGCCATGGTATTTATGTGTGGCAGATTTAAGGGCAAAGAGAAGTTGAGGATCACTGGTGCGTTTGTAGGCACGCTCAAGGCGTCGCCGGAAAGATTTGAAGGCCTGGAGATAGGAATTGAACCAAGGAATTGTACCATCCGCCGCTCCCTCTCCTTTCATGCCGTTACTACTCTAATTCATGCCCTTATCTGCACCAGGGTGGACTTTGGTAACGCTATCTTTGCTGGACTCTCACTTGCCAATATTTCCAAGCTTCAATCTGTTCTCAATGCTTCTGCCCGTCTTATTGGAGGCGTCCCCAGGTATGGCCATATAACTTCCTTTATACGGGACACTCTACACTGGCTTCCCATTCAGCAGCGTATCCAGTTGAAGATCCTAAAGCTTATGCGTAATTGTCTTGTTGGCTCTGCTCCATCATATCTTAGGGACTTCTGCATTTCGGTCTCTTTGGTTCCAGGCCGTAGCACTCTCCGGTCGGCCTCCTTTGGACTTCTGACTGTCCCTCGTATGCGCACTGCTACAGCGCAGTCTAGAAGCTTTGCCTATGTTGGACCCAATAGCTGGAATCGCCTTTCCCGAGAGCTCCGGCTAGTATTCCTCAGTTTGTCTCTTCCGCAGTTTCGCAAGCGCCTGAAGTCTGTATTATTTGCCAGTGGTCTCACTGGTTCGGGTTGGGAGCGCTTCTGATGAGTCTATTCTTGAAGTGGCGCTTTATAAATGTCAGATTACAATTACAATTACAATTACAAGGATTGTTAGAGTGAGAACGGGATTTGGTAATAATAGGAGCATGCTTGTCAAGGATAGTGGAAAGAGTGGTGTTATAGGAAGAGAGAAGGTCATTCAGGGAGGAGGGTGGATTTAAAACGAGGTCAGAACAGGAAATATCTTGTATGAAGGCTTCAATATTTATTGAACTGATGCGACGAAAAGAATGAAAGACAGGATCAGGACATGGTGTCTGAAGAATGTTAAGATATGTAAAGATGGGGTAATGATCAGATGGCGTGTCAAAAGAGAAAGATATATCAGGTGATAGAGTGAAGAATGATGATGTGATAATAAGGTCAAGTGTGTGATTGTGAATGTGGGTGGGGAATTTGACATGTTGAACCAGATTAGTTGAGGACAATAGGGTGAGGAATTCAGAAGCAAATGTGTCAGAGGGGTTATCGACATGTATATTGAAGTCACCTGTAATCAGAAATTCATGAGGTGTAGTGGCGGCAGTAGAGAGGAGGGTGGTAAATTCTTTCAAGAAGACCGATGGAGGAGTTGAATATGAAGAGGAGGATGGAGGGCGATATACATTAAAGATAGTCAGATTTGTGTGAGGAAGTTTAAGCGTAACTGATACACATTCAAAAGAGTGGAAACAGTAACCAGGTGAGTCTAAAACTGTGGCAGGTTCTCGGGTGAGAAAGGCAATACCACCGCCAGTTGGATTTTTATGAGAAGAGCTAGATGGTTTGCAGGGACGAGGTGTACTGTAAAGATGGTAGCCAGGAGGAATACAGTCTTCATATTGAGCAAGAGTGGTGTTTAAATTAAACCAGGTTTCAGATAAGGCAAATATGTCAGGTGGGTGAGAAAAGAGGGCTATATCACTGATTTCTTGGGAATGTGCAGGATGTAGTAATGATCGAATATTTAGCGTTCAAAGTAAGAAGCGGCTGTTGTCAGTATTTTGAGCATTGTCGAGGATGCTGGAGAAGGAAATTCTGGAAGGAGGATAGGTAGGAGGTGAGGGAGGAGGACATGAATAAAAATCCAGCGGGCCAGGATTTGGGTGGATGTCCCCGGAAAGCAGGATTAGTATGTTGAAGATGGTATGGCGGGTGAGGTGCTGCGGTGGTCGCCTGAGAGATGAAGTTAGGAAGAAAGATAAAGGAATAAAACACATACGTCCATACTGCATAGTCGTTGTGCCAAATTGGGCGCAGTAAGAATGTTTGGCTGTAGGAACAATGTAGGGCAAGCGAGTGTGGAAGGGTTGGCAACTAATATGGAAGGCGATCATGAAACGTAGACCGAAAATAAGAAGACTGATTGAATTGTACATTATGTGATCTAAGATGACTTGGCAGTTTGATGAAGCTAAAATGGCGGAAGGTAAAGACGCAGGCGAACAAGTGCAAAAAGGACAAAAATTAGGCGAATCTTAAGTTGATTAAATGTTGAAACAAATAGGAACGAAATCACCAAAGACAGAGCATAAATCCGATAAGAAAGAAAAATTAAAAAATTCAGAAAAGACGTCGAAAAGTTAGAAAATATAGAATTGAGAAATAAAGCGTTCAAGTCGGAAGCGCCACAGTTTCCTAAGTGGCGCTTTATAAATGTTCATTTACAATTAGAGAGAGAGAGATTTTTATTGACAACCAAAAATAATTAACAAATACAATTATAGTCTGTCACAAACAGTGGTGCCAATGGGCTGACCTAAAAGGAACAAACAGTTCCGCTATGAAGGTCACCTATTATTTTTTGGTTGATTTCGTTAAAGAAAAGAGCCTGATGGCCAAAAAAGAGCCTGATGGCCACAAAACAGCCTGATGGCAAAAAAAACCAGATGGCCACAAAAGAGCCTGATGGCCACAAAAGAGCCTTAAATGGCCACAAAAGAGCCTGACGGCTACAAAAGAGCCGAAATGGCCAGTGAAAAGAAAAAATTACAGAAAATATATAAATCAGATATTGAAAAAAGGCTTTATAACAACTGAGAAGACCCTTAATGGACACACAAGAGCCGAAATGGACAGTGGACAGTCTTCCAACAAGAAGAAAACCAACAAGAAGTCGACAAAGGTGCCATCAACCAGTCAACAAAAAACCCCTTTGCCTGCATTTGGTCTCTCTTCCATGTCGTGCTGCAATCGGTTTTAAAAAAATACATACATTACCTACGGAAACAAAAATCTTAAAGGAAACGATAAGAAGAAAGAAATGAACTTATGGAAAATGTCAACAACATTTTCTTGTCGAAGACGTCAACAGCCTTAGTTGCCATAAGATGTCGTTAAACCCATGGACAACAACCTATTTACATCATGGATTACAAATAGGTGACAGTATAATACTGAGTAATACAATTAATAATCTAAAATATAAAGTAATTTTTATAATCAATGTCATTGCATAAACCTAAACAAAAAAACACTTAACTAAGCACCAAAAATTACAATTACAATTACAACTTAAAAACCGCTGTCGACCCAGCTCACCAGATTAATTCATTAAAAAAATGGTGGAGGCTATACGGTAAGATAAATTTAGTTTATATTTAGTATTTAGAAGACATTGGGCTAGGGCCTACACACGTAGGTTGAGGGAACCTACGCACCGAAGAACAGAGTCAGGCCGATCTTATATAGCCCAGCTTGGCATTTTTGTCCATTATCCTCGCCCTTCGCTGTATCCGTTAAATAATGAATAATACCGCCAGTATCTCAACAATTTATACAAGCGCACGCGGTAGGGTAAGATTTTACAGTTGCTTGCAGCGTTCTTTGTGAATGCTTATGTTTAAACCAATCTTACTATACTCGGTATAGTTTAGTTTAATATTCTATATTCAATAGATGGCGTCTTCAGGCTGGAAAAATTTGGGAGATCCCCTTCGATCAAAGCGCGATGGAGAGGTTTACTTCCTATAATGTTGGTATGAATTAGAAGATAATCGATTGAAGCACAAAGAGGTAAGATAGTAGACTAGTGGAAAGTAACATCCTTTCCGGTAACTTATACATGTTTACGTGCACTATCGACTTGTTTCTGGTTATATTTACTTGGGGCCAGCAACTTCCAGATATCATCGTCCTTCTTTCCCCAGGGCTCGAAACTTACCAAATTGTGTTTCCCACGAGGCATTTACCCTCCTTCGTAGGAACTAAGCTTACTTTGTTAGTGTACCGCCGTTCTTTGCGATTTCCCTTTCTATTACAGTATGTTTTTATCAAACATTGTATCGTAAATCACTAACACAATTGAGGAAAAGTTTTACTATTAATTTCGGTAGACCGTGCTTTTAGTCTGACTAGAATATATATTATATGGAATTAGGTCATGTAATTATACGTTTATATCGTGTCTTTTCTGTCCAGACATGAAACCGTTTTACACGAGTGGAACAAAATTTTATTTGTAAAGATACTAAGTAAACTACTTATAGCTTGTGGTGGTGAGTCGGTTTAACTGATACCGAACTGATATGGCAGTATTGAGAGAAACCGAAGCTGACACCGAAGTCGGTATTGAAAAAAACGAAAAATACTGAAAACCGAAAATGAAAAACCGAGAAGTCGGTATGCACATAATACAAATTAACATCATTTCTTTCAAAAAAATTTTTTGGTGACTGAACATTTCTTTACACTGTTGACAGTACTGATGTTGAATGATGGGCCTACTTTGTGTTCTCTGTTATACACAGCTTGTTACTGAAAAATAATGTTCAGTAATATCCCATCTCTGTGCTGGAGTACATGATGTGGGCCTGTGTTACGTACTACATAGTGGTAGCTGTGGCATCATGCAGTTGAGCTGAAGTAGTAGACTAATTTGTTTCACATCAGTGTTTCTAACGCAAAATTTGTCGGATGATGAATGAGCCTAGGACCTGCTTGGCAATAATGGACTTCCGTATTGTATTGTAGCAGTAAAGATGACCCTTCAATAAGTTGCTTTATTCCTTGTGAGTTGTTGTGGATGGAACTACATACATTTTATGAACTGATAGCATATGTATTTAGACACATAAAATACTATTTTAATTGTTAAAATTCAATTTTGCTATAGTAAAGCGGCACTGCACACTGTACAGTTACCAAGTGTACGCTGCGCAACAGTAATGTTGGACTGTAAACTTAAGGCATAAAGAATGCATAAAAAACTGACAACCAATACCAGTACCGCAATACTTAGAAATTCAAAACTTTGAAAAAATAGAGAGAAAAAAATCAAAAACGATACAGACTGTAAAAACCGATCCTGACCCAGCTGTAATTGCTTGTAGGTGCAGCAACAGGTGTGCACTTTTCTGTAATTATTGGGGGAGGCCCATATCAAGTTTGATGGTGTCAAATTTTCATTTTATGGATATAAAATGAGCACAAATGCATTACAACGAGAAGCACCTTATAAGGAAAAATTGCCTTTAAAGTTCACACATTAAAGGGGAATTTTTACTTTGGACTCTTGGACAGTTTAGATGGAACTACAAAAAGTACCCAGATGGGTGAGAACTAGAGCACTGCATCCATGAGCAAAGGTAATTCCTGAAGTACGTATACAAGAAATTATTGCCAAGACCATTACAGACTCAAGCATCAGCTAATGTATGAACATTATTACAGGACATGTACATAAGTCAATAAATATCAATTATCAAATAACACAGACTTAGTTTTTTGAATATTGCTTCCTTGCAATATTAGTATTGCTCATGGGTGCAGTGCCCTATGTCTACAACAGTCAGGGTAATTTCTTGTTACTACATCCGTTGAAACTGTCCAGAAATCCAAAATAAAAACTTTCCTATTTAATGCCATTCTAACACTTAATGCCTGGTTGCACCAAATTTACTTAAATCGCCCAACTTTATAATTGGTGAATGGTGACCTTCTGAGGTGTGATAAGAAATTGCCCCTCATTTCGTGTTGCATCAACACAGAACAATATCTGTTTTACTTAATTTAAGAGAAATATATGTGACCTACATCTGGTGATACCCATTGCTTGAAAATAATGTAAATTTAAGCGATAAACAAACAAGCAGTCAATCACTAGAATCAAATTCAAAACTTATCCGAATTACCTGTGAGATTGCTGTCTAAATCTTAATCGTAATTGCACATTCATACCATGATCAAATAAAATTAGTTTCAATTGCTGTTGGAATAGAGGCATTTTGTGATACTTCAATAGTATGAAGGCATTTCATTTTGTGATTTGATAAGAATTCTGAAGTGGTCCCATAGTCACTCTCGGACTGCTGGTATGTTAGGTGAAGCATGTTTTCTGATAGTGACTTATACTCAAGTCAGTGCATTTTCTTATTTTCCTAGTACCAAAATTAGGAGGCGACTTATAGTCGAAGGCGACTTGTATTCAAGTGTATACAGTAAACAAAGAGTTGTGTCATATGATTGATATGGTCCTGTTTGCACCTTAACCAAATCATCCTTGGACCTCAGCATCATAGTCTAAGGAATTTTTATAGAGGCATATACACAAATGTTTTACCGTTACCTTTTTACCTTTACTGCACTGCTTTTTAACTTACTAGGTATTAATTAAGTTGAGGTGCAGTTTGACATGTAACCTGTCTAACAGAAGTTTCCCAGTTGCACACAGTTGAAAAAAGTTGAAAAATTAAATGTATTTAGTTCAGTTAATTATTCATAATTTACTGAAAAGGTAGTGATAAATTACTGGTAATTTGTGATAATAGCAACATTTTACGACTAATTTTCGAACCCTAACACTAATTTATCTCTATGGAATTTGGATACTGGTCACCTACCTTTCCAACAGTATAGTCTGAAAAATTCTGATGGTGTTTTACATGTGCCACATATTTTCTGCTGCTCTTAAAACTTCTTTGTAAAGCATGAAGTTTTTTACATGAATTCTAACAAGTGTTTTAAATGGATTCATTTTTCAAGGCAACTTTGCCTCAATTTTTACTTTTAGTTACTTTTACTTTTTGTGAAGGTAATCTAGTCGAATAACAGAGCCATGACTTCCTCCAATAAATCATCAAATGCATCTGTGTTTAACTGCGTTCATCGTGGCATCAGTAGACTGAGAGCTGAGGAGCTTCTCCTGGCAGGCAAACAAGATGGCAGTTTCCTTGTGCGAGAGAGCGAGACCATTCCTGGTGCCTACACACTGTGCATTCTGTGAGTGCCTTGATACACCTTAAAGCTGCCAAAAACTACTGTGGTCATCTTCTAGATTTATCCTGGTAAACGAAGTCTGTTGAATTTTGAGACCAGTTGTCTTTCTTGGTTTGCCTCTTCATCTTACCTCTCACTTCTGTTTGCCTGTTACTTGTGTAGGGGAATAAAGTGGTTGTTAATAAAAAAGTTGCATTTGCAGACCATGTTTATGTAGTGTCTGGCATAATCAAAGCAACTTCATTCAAATCAAACCCTGGGCTCATGGACTGCTGACAGATATGTGTATTTTGCAGTTTTGAAAACCGTGTTCACCAGTATAGAATTCTGCCAGATAATGAAGGAAGGCTTGCAATTCAGGTCTGTACTTGAACACTTGTTCACGCTGACGATTTTTATACAGTATATCTGTTGCAATTAATGTTCATTTTTACTGTAATTCACACTTTCTTGTCCCTCTTTCTCTTTAACCCTTAACCGACGAGAGAAATTTTTCCGTCTAGACCCTGACGACAAGCGATTTTACGGGAAAACGCCTATTAATTAAATAGTTTTCAACTTGTTGTATCTCAGTCAGTACTTGACCTACAGACATGAGGTTACCATCAATCTTTAGCATTTTATCTCCTCTTCCTATCCATCTGTCTAGTTTTTGATACAAAAAATTGTGGGGTACCCAAAGTTGCCCCAAACGGTACCCCACCCCATGTTTAAAACTTTTTTCATGTTCAGGCTTCTGTGGAAAAACAATTCAGTGACAACATATGTAGTGTCAGCACAAAAACCGTGCAGAAATCAATACCAGACAAAACCTCACAAAAATTTGAAAATATTTTCATAAATGAAGGAGATATAATATTTTTAGTATGCAGACATTAGTCATACAATCGGAGTAACAAGAAATGCCTAAAAAGTAAGAAATTTTTAACTTATCAGATCTTGGTAATTTTTGACATACAGACTTGAAGTTAACATCATTCTTTAATCCTTCTGTCCAGTTTTGATAGAAAAATTTTGGGGCACTCAAAGTTGCCTACTCACCCCATCACCTCCCAAACACACAGCAATACAACCACGACATCTAAAACACTGCAGCATGCACACCAACAGGACAACAACAGTAACATTACAACAAGCCAGGCACACAAAGAGGCAAACACACTGACGTTTGTTTCCTTTCAAATAGTTGGTAGCTCTCAAAAGGGCCATTTTTATGAATGCTTGAGTGCACTGGATGGTCACCTTGAAGATGGATGAAGCCTCCTGAATCGACTCCTCTTTCTCAGCAGACTGGACTGAACAGTTCTAAGAGGACAATTTAGAATGGAAATTTTAACAGTTGTATCGAGTGCTATATTGCTTACCTTCCTTACACTCCACAGAACCACTGTCTGATTTTGCTCATTGCAAATGTGGAAGCATAAAACTTTGCACAAAGCAACTTTACATGCTTCACATTCATATCGAGTCTTCTTGGGGCAGCCTTTGGGATTCTTGATCTTGTTCTCTAAAACATAAGATGCTAGAGGAGAAGTAGGGTTCTATTTTATTCTGTGGGGTTTACCTACCTTCTGTGCATGTGACCTACTCTGCTCACCATGCAGGCCTGGTCTGTTCAACTAGCACATCAAAAAAACTTATCCAAAAACAGTTAGAAAAATTTCAAAAATGGTGCATCAGGGGCTGGTCCGCCACAGACGCTTGTAAATGGAACAGTTAGGGGTCAAATGGGAAAATCTGCTACTTGTTCAGTCCTGTCTATCTCGCCCAAGTCATCCGCCTGACCCTGTTTGACGGTTCACTAGCATGTATTCGTAGCCGTCTAATTCGGAGTCGATGTCAGAATGTACTTTAGCCAAAACCACTTTATCTTCTTCACTGGTAGCAAAAGACAGGTTTTTATTGTCAGATGAGTCAAAACTGTCATCATCTGATGCAAATTTGTCAAGAATTTGCTGAATTTCATCATCAGTAAGGCCACAACAACACGCCGCCATTTTGGGTTATTTAAATTCGTGATTTAAATGTCCAATTTGATCGGTCGATTTTCATGTTTATAACCGAATTCTAAAAATATCTTCCACTTATTTCTGTGCTTAATTATATTATCTTGGCCTAATTGATGTAAGGTTTCAAAAATATAACGTCTGCAATAGGCTGAGAGTGGTCTAGATAATAGTACATGCCCACTACCAATTACTACCATCTCGTCGGGACCCCTACACTACCAATCACTACCTACACGTCTGTATTGGGTTAAAGAGTGCAATAATGTTTCTTTAAGTAGAAACTTGTTTTTCATGTCACATGGCCTGTGTTAAATTTTAGCTCCAGACACGCATGCGCACTCACACACACGATGTGCCCACTGGCATCCAAAGACAGTGTTGTAAGAATGTAGGACTGTGCAATGGTTTTTGCCCAGAATAGGCCATACTTTTATATATACAGTGGCCATTAAGCTGGTTGTACATATGTTGGTTGTCCAGAGTGAAGTCGGTGTTGTCTGTCGAAAGTATGTTGATCTCACACAACTGATTCATGAATACATGCAACGAGGATCCAAGAATGGCATGGCCGGGCCACTCCTTTATCCAATACCCACTGACAGCTTGTCAGATGATGAAGACTCTGCAGGTTTCTAATTTTACATGATTGCCACTGTTAATCTGCCTAATTACCTCTTCCTGTTATGTATGCTCAAAGTGAACTGTTGTACATTGACACTTTTGGAGTTAGTATAGTGGATAAAAGTATGTATTAAATTGTCATTGCCTTACATTACCTTTATCTCCGTTAACTGCTTTATTTCTTTGGAATGATACTTGCTTAGTGGTGTCTGCAGTTCTGTTTAGCAACAGAAGTCATAAGTTCAGTTTTAATCTTTGCTGTGCAAAGTGTTTGTGAAACTTCATTGTAACAAATTTCCAGATGAGGAGAAAGTGGAAGATGAGGCAGATGGCCTTCAGTTTGAAGTTGTGCCGCCATCTATTGATAGTGAACCTGGATGTTTTGGTTCAATGACTGATGGAAATGGAGCACAGAGCAGCATCAATGATTTTCTCTATCAGTATTTCCTACAGCGTTTCCGAAGTTTAAACCTGTCAAGGTATGATAAATCAGTGTGTTGTTTTCTTTGCTTCTCTGCTGGCTAAGAGTAGGGTAGGTTAATGCAACAAAAGAAGAATAGCATTGGAGAAAGAAGCCTATAACAAGAGAGGGTAGAACTTCTAAAAGGACAAATTAATCTAGAACTAAAGGGAAAAAATGGTTAACTGGAGCAAACACTTCTTGGATCAGAAACTTTGGTTTTAAGAAAGGCAAGTATGAAAATCTAGAGGCATGAAAAATGTGTGTTGGGGAAAATGAATGAAGATTAGTTGGACTGAAGATAAAACTGTTTTGTCTTTCAAAGCCAGGCTAATTGTTTACAAAGCTCTACATTTCAGCCAGCCTGACTACCTTCGCTTTATGCTGACTCCCAAGACTTGTCACCATTCGATCTGGTCCTCTGACTGCCTTACTCTGAGCATGTCAAGGACAGGGACAGCTGTCAGTGGGTGGGCCTCTTTCAGTTGCCGGCATTAGACTTGAGAACTTGCTTCCAACAAATATTCACTCTGATCGCGACTAAAACCTTATTTCTTCCTGGACTCTTTCAAGGCTGTTTTGATGTCTTCTCAGATTTCCCTCTTGGCTTTCAAACAGAAATTTGCTATGCACACCAATTTTTTTATTCGGCAACCATTTACTGATGCCTTCAGCATTATTATATTGGCACTATGGAACTTCTCGGATTATTACTTTATGTAGCCCAGTTTGGCATTTTTGTCCATTACCCAGTCAGTCAGCATAGTTCTTCCAGTAGTCTTCCATCCATTCTTCCTTTGAGTAATGTTCCCGTGAGTGACTTGTCACAAAGTTCGGATCAGTCCTTGTCTTTTCTGCATTGGGCTCATCAGTGGCTGCTGTTCAACAACCCCTGTCCTCATGAGCACCATAAAGATGACCGGTGAACTGAGTCACATGTGATACCAATACAAAGAGTAGGGGAGAGAGGCAAGATGTTTTATTTGTAAGATGAAAATGCAAGGCACTGTGTAAGGATAAAATGTAGGGCAAGCAGCATAAGAAGTTGAAGGCAGAGCAAATATGCGTAGTAAGGCAAGATATAGGAAGTTCTGAAAATTTGGTGTAAGTATGTATGACATTGCATTGCATATGAATGCCTGACAATTGGATGTAGCATATGCTGAAGGCAATGTAATAAACCAGAAGGCAAAGAATTAATCAGAATGCAAGGTAATGAATCAGAAGGCAAGATAAACTTTCTATAGTATTTCCGTGAGTTTTTCTGTGTTTTGCAGAACTACAAGTTATAATGAAAGATCACAAAAGATCATGAATGAGAGATCATGAATGAGAGATCATTTATTTTATTTTTCAGATGTGATGGACCTTTCATTAATGTTCTTCAAAATTACATCGAAAGAGGAGCTAATATGGATGCCCAGACCACTGCCACCGGTGGTGAAACTTTGAATCATCTCCGTCATGTTATGGATGAAGCTGCGAAAGATATAGACAGGTATGAATTATCAAGTTCTGTCCCCACTTTCAGCAGAATTCCAAAGAAAAACCGTACCCTTGTTTTTTGTGTGAAGATCAGTAAATCAAATATAATGTTAGCTAGGGATTACCAGTATGTTTGGTCCATGGCAACATGAAGGAATAATGTATTGTGTGTGCATGGCCTTAAAAGTACAGACTACTGTGGGGACCATTGTTAGATGTGGAAGACTGAACCCAGTTTAGTCATGCCTGAAACTTTATATTTGGTGGAGTGATAAATGATCACAGTTATGCAGAAAACTGACAGAGTTTAAAACTCAGCTGACATTTCTTTATGTGGGTATGTGAAGTTACTGGTTACAACGAATTGCTCTTGTTGTTCCTGCAGTTTAGATAACGATGTTGTTTACAGATCATTAGCTGGTAGTACTGTGTTTCTTTTCAATATCCTCTTTCTGGTTGCCCTGCTTTGTGCAGGCCTTAGTGTACACATGCGTACTAACAACCACTGGCATGCACATTCTTGTCATTAACTGCATATGTATAGATTAGCATACAAAACATAATCTTTGCTGTAAAGTGTTCAGTGTGAAAGCTTCATTTTTGTGTGGTAATGTCTGGGAGATATAGAGTCACTAACAAAACTTTACTTTAAAAAACTAGAATATAGTTTAAAAGCTGATTAAAAATGATGAAAATTACTCCTTCTGGATATTCAATAACTTAAAATACTTGGGGTTTTTTGGCATTTTTTCTTATAATCCTAACTCAGCCCTTATATATCAGTGTATCTGAACATTTATATAGCACCTTTTCCTTCAAAAACAATCCAACAACCAAACTACCTCTCTTTATGGGTTAAATGGCTGGACAGTGAGTTGTCATTTTCCCTTGGCACACAGGGATTTGAACCTTTGATGAAGAGAGAAATGCGTGTCGTAGTCTTCCATCCTTGGAATTGATTGTATCCATCAAGGATGGAAAAACGTTGATAGCCTGTTTCCAAGTTCAACCCAGTCATCTGCCTACATCACTGTCGTCAGTAATTTTGAAGGACACATTTATTGCCTTTGTCTAACCTGCATACTTGGCATTCGGTCTTCTTTGTTGCCAGATGGTATGGTTAGTCCTGCTTCCACACGGTGACATTGACCCACAGGGCTTCTTCACTTCTTGATCTTCATGGAACAGTCTTCCCTTGGAAATTGAATTGTCTCATGCTATTTTCTTGCATCCTATTGCATCTGTTTGGTGATATGTGATTCTTGAGGTTCCAGACAGGCTTTATAAAACTGTTCATAATTTAGTATTACAATTTCTACTGGTAAAGGGTTTTGTGGATATAAGAAATTAACACATCTGTTCATGTTAGGAGGTGTCCTAACATATTTTGCTATATAGAAGCAAGGTAGGTGAAAGGACAGTCATTCTGTTTAATGCAGCCTTGTGCTTTGCATGTCAGCTGAACATTTCTTCCATTTTGTTATTTAAGGGAAAAGACCAGTTCCATACTCATCTTTCCCTATGATTGCCTTTGTGCTTGGGTTTAAAATGGTCTCGCTCTAAACATCATTAGGAATGGTTCAGACTGTATGTTGTTAGAGTAGACTTTAGAGCAGACTAGAGTAGAAAATGTGTTGCCAACACTTGTGGGGTTGGCAACACATTTTCCATCAGTTTTTTATATATGAGTTTCATTGAGCCATTCCATGCGCAACCTCTGAACACTTTATGGTTGGGTTGATTGAGGATACAAACCTGTTGTGTGGACTTAATTTAACAATTTGGGCTAAGTCTTTTTGGCACAGACACCTCTGTCACCAAGGCTTTATTTTTAGTACCGGTTTGAGTTGTGAAGTAAAGGGCAAGTCCTGTGACACATTCATCTGTTGCCTGTGCAAGGACCTAAGAAAGAGACAGAGTGACGTATGTAGACCAAGTTGTAGCCAACAGCTGTAAGAGTGCTAGTCCCATCGCTAATGTTGTTATCATAATCGTAATTGCGCATTTATATAGCACCTCTTCAGGAAAACTACTCACAAGTACTCCCAACCTGATAACACAAGACCACAATCAAACAGAATGGTCTTAAAGAAAGGGCAAGAGGCTCATTTGCAGGTCACATGGCAGACTGTCCCAGAGTGAAGGGCCAACCATGGCAAAGCTACCATGTTGCACTGCAGAAGTACGGGATAGAGGGACAACCAGAACACCTTGTGTTGCAGAGAGAATAGATCTACAGTCAGGGACAGATGACACTGAAATACACAGCTCCCTAAGGTAGGATTGAGCATAACCAAGCCAGGTGGTTAACCATCAGCAAGAGGATCATAAACTCAATGCGCCTTCGCATGGCGAACCGATGCAGCTCATCCCAGATGTAAGTGTGGGTATTACCGCACTTTGGAATCCTACTGATTAACTGAGCTGCTGCTTAGCTGTTTGCTGCATGCTTTAGCACAGGTATCCAGCCGTTAATCCTGCAGTGCTACCAAAATAGGACAGACGAGTGATCCTTCTGTTGACAGAAAGATATCAGATGAACCATGGTTACAATCTTCTCCAGCAGTGTGTAGTGCTGCAGCCTTTTAGAGTCTAATGCAATTACCCAGAATTTAGTAAGTTTTTTTCCGTTTCGTCCATGTGTTTGGCATAACTGATTAATCAGTTAAGGATTTCTTGTGCTGTCTGAAATCTCGTAGTGTGCCCCTAGTGGTTTGCTTGCCTTATGTTGCCAGTGTGTGACTCGGTGGCTTATAAAAATGGTGGATGATAATTAAATGTTAATAAATGTTAATTAAATTAAATTAAAATGGCAGTAATTACATAATCTAAGTGTTGTGTGTGTCTACTTCTGTTAAGGCATGTGGAGAATTTGATGGTGAAGATTGACCTTTGTCGTCAGTTATTTGGACCAATAACAACAGCACCTCTTGTTGACGCTGAGAAAACAGTAACAGCAATAATTACATAATCTAATCAAAAATACCATTTTGTTGCTTATCAAGATACATGACTTAATGAAGTGCTTTGTGGAGTTTTATACAGTTGGATTTGATGCCCCCACACACAGCCAACGAGAACCGCATACATAGATACATACATACCATATTTTCCGGGCTATAAGATGCAGTTACTTAAATGAACTTCTAGGGTTACATCTTATTGAAAGGAGCGACTTATTTTCAGACATTTCAAAAATTTTCCGAATAAGCTATATTTAGCAAAGATCAATAGCAAATGAATTAAGTTAAATCACATTTTTAAAAATGTGGGCCAGATAAATAAGTGCAGTGTTATCTATTTTTGTAACTTGGATTAAACTTGCAACTGCTGATTATGTAGGCATTATGTAGACTTGCAGTAGGTTTACTTAGTACTGATAACTAAGTAAAGCTAAAGTAATATTTAAAACCATTATTTACAATATTTATAGTTTACTCTACTACAGTAAACTATAATCCACACAGGCAGTATCTGCTGTAACTATTGATGTCATATTGTGCATTTATATGTATGCCTAAAATCATATGTTTTTATTGTTTTTCTAACCTAATTCACTATAAATTCATTACCATTCAACTGAGGTAATAATTACTGAGAAATAAGAGAATTTAGTGTGTCAGAGTTTGGCTGGTGTCTATTCTTGGTTGACAGGCTGATTGCATATTTGATTGAGCAATTTGTTGACTGGTTTCAGCAAGCTCATAAACCTGACATGGCAAGTGTCTTTGAGAGAATGTTGCGCTGCAAATCCGCTGTTCAAAACTTGGAGAAAAAAGTAAGTAAAATTCTTTAGCTGTGAACGTTCAGACTGAATTTACACATTTCAACTGTTATTACTTTGAACTGGATTGTCTTTGTCTAGTTTGAAATTAAACCACAAGATCCTTCAACTAAGTCACCCTTTGAGGACAACTGTTGAAAGAGACATAATAAATGTATCTGTGTATCTTTTTATATAGTGTCTTTTGTTGACCCTCACACAGGCTGAGTGATTACCTTACTTTACTTACCTTTCTTAGGCAGGATTTTGAATAATTGATGTTATTACTGAAAGGTTTAATCAAATTGTAGTTTCAGTTTGCGTATGCTTGTACTTGGCATTTATGTTCTTAAAATTCTGTAGTGCAGTATACGTTCAGGTGATATTGGACAAATTGCCCTGTATTGTGCACTTTTACTTTCAAGTTACTGCAAGAGTGCCAATTATTTTGACACTTAATGAGGCTGGAGTTCAATTTTGCTGCAGGCAAAACTAAAATTCACTGACCTGACAACGATGTGGAAAGAAGGAGGAGTGCAGATGTTGGATGGTAACAGGCAATCACTTGGAAGACTTCCAGTTAAACCAGTCATTCCGGCAACATCGTTTGAGGTAAAGGAGCCTAATGGAGCACGAGTAAAACAAGGTTTTGAAAATTTTAATGTAATGTTGTACTGCATCAATTCATTGAAAAAGGGTAGGGTCGAGGCCATACGATCACTATAGAAAAACAAGTACATTTACGTTTAGCATACCATCTGGGGAGCACAGTTATAGATATAATTATATGTACAAGAGCGGTCAGACTGCAAGTAAGTATGTACGGTAATTATTAATTGGGCACGTAGAACTTCACCTGCTCATTATACATAGGTACTAAGATTTTTACATTAGGATAAATTTTGCAACTTGGGGTGCGCATTATGCACAACTGCGCACTGTACCCGAGATAATACAGTATACAAGTCAGACAGTGTATGGACACACCGGGTCATTTTCAAGAAAATCTGGGTTTCATAGACCTCAACGGTTGGCCAGCTTTCCTTTATTTCCTAAATCCAGGGTAAATACTTTCTTACCTGGAGGTTTGAACACTAATAGGATAGGTAAAAGGCAGCAACTAGCCACCATGGAATCAAAATTACATATTATGTCTGCATGCCAACAGTTGCATTTTTTGTACTTTTGGTTGTAAATGTACATTTTCTGTTTTTCTGTGTAGGCTAAAGTTCTGTCACGAGGCAGCCAATCTAAAATTAAGCTTACGGTTGACATACAAGCTGGCAAGCTTTTGGCAATCAAACCAAACAAAGATTGTCTTAATGAAAAAAATGTTTTTGTACATGAAAGAAGTTAGTCTGTCTTTTATGATTTTTGTTGATTTTTTTGCTGAATTAATTTATAAACCTATTTAGTAAGTTATCTGAAAGAAAAATATAGTTGTGGCATTTAGTCTTTCAGTATTATTAGATGATTGCTTTTTCATTAGGTCTGAATTCCAGACTCGTGCAAGTGTGCTGATTGTACAAAGTTCATCTGTGAGAGTGAAATTGGAATCAAGTTTTTATTTAGGGTGTTTACTACTGCAGCTTCAAAATCGACTACTTTTTTGTAGATATATTTAGCTTGTTTAGAAAACTGAAGCTCAGAGGCTGTGAGAGGATAACTGTTTTTCTTCTTGGTGTGTAGTTGAGCAGCTGATACTAAGTACCTCTAACAACTGTCGCCTTGATGTGAGAGTGAAGGGACTTGGCCTAAAGACCTACTTGTTTGACGATGTCCGACAGCGAGAGAACTTCTGCCAATTGGTCCAGCAGCTGAAGAACATGCACAGTGTACATCCTGAAGTGAAGAAGATCTCGTTTTATGTTGGAACCTGGAATATGGGTGTGTCACCGAAAGAAAATTTTTTATCTACTGCTAGTGTAGTTTTAGGGGGCATGGTCCTCGTATGATAGCACTTTGAGTTTTCATCTCTGCGTCCAGGATTGGAGAGTACATTGTTAAGCTTTGCAATACAACTAATCTATAAAATTACATTACCTCTCGTTACTCCTTACATTACCTTGCCTTACCACTAACGACCATTATGGTCTTGTTGTTTGATAACTGCAGTTGTGTTGTGAGATAATCAAAGATAAACTATTGAAAAAATGTATATGAACTCAGACTTACATTACTTCTGAGTGTTTTATTTGGAAGGAGGTGTAGCACAGGTATGCTGTGTAAAGCAATTTAGAAACCAACTAACTAATTCTAGAATTGTGTTGTAAGTGGTAAAGATTTTGAAGTGCAAATGTTTACCTGATCCTCTTGAATTTGTTTTGGTCTAGTGCAAATGAAATAATAAATACTAGCATGCTTTGGTTGCCTCTGACAAAAATGACAAGGGCCAGTTGTTGGTCGGGTTCTTATGTGGCTGACAGGTTAAATCCCGTCGGCGGGGTAACCTAATGATAAGGTGCTAATGTTGATGTGTTATTGTGTGAAACAGGGGATGAGGTGCCAATGTACAGCCTTCTGCAGTGGATAAAGTCCGATGGATTGGGTAAGAAGCGCAACAGTACTCTGGCCATGATACCTCACGACATCTACATCTTTGGAACTCAGGAATCAGTTCTTTCTGACAAGGAGTGGACGAATCGACTTAAAATACTTCTGATGGAGACATTCGGAGAAGATTTCTATCAGGTCTGAATATAAGATGAGGCAGAGAAATAAATTGCTACCAGCATAACTTGAACCTTAATTTAAAGGATCATTTGGTGTTGAGAGTTAATTCTTGTTTGTTTTAGTATTAATAACTATTTTATTATTTGATGTTGTTTTGGCAGCTATAAGATTTATTACTGAACAGTAAGATTTGGTTAACAGTAATGGTTTTCACCAGAATCATCCTGAATAGAATGGCAGATAGAGTGGATGGCATCCTACGGGAAAATCAAAGTGGATTTCGAAAAGGGAGAGGATGTTCAGATCAGATCTTTGTAATCCGACAAATCATCGAAAAAAGAATTGAATACAATAAAGAAACAGTTATGTGCTTCATTGACTTTGCCCAGGCCTACGACTCAGTCTGGAGATCAGGAGCATGGAAGATCTTGGAGAAATATGGCATTCACGCCAAATTAATCAGACTCATCAGAAAACTATATGGCACAATAATGGCATGCATTCGACTAGAAGGAGAAGAAACGGAATGGTTCAAGATAGAAACAGGTTTCCGACAGGGGTGCATCCTGTCACCAATCTTGTTTAATATGGTATTGGACTATATCATGAGACGTCTGGAAAGAACTCATAATTTGGGAGCACAATCTCAACCAAGAAATGCAGAGGATGTCGAATATGCAGATGATGCATGCATGATTGCAGAATGCCTAACAAGAATAATGGAGTTGTTGGAGGCATTAGCAGAGGAAAGTGGAAAACTTGGACTGAAAATTAACTATAACAAAACTAAAATAATGCCAATAACAAAAAAGGAATACAACGGGCCAATAGTTAAGACTAAGGGACAGGAAATTGAGGTAATAAATAAGTTTGTCTATCTGGGAAGTGAAATGAAAGCAGGGGGAGGATCAGAAACAGAAATCAAAAGGAGAATAGCGCTTGCAGGGTCAACCTTTAACAGGTTACAAAAGGTCTTCAAACGACATGATATAAAACTGGCGATAAAGCTAAAAATCCTCAACACATGCATGATCCCAGTACTAATCTATGGATGTGAGTCATGGAGTATTACAAGAGCAATGGAGAAGAAACTGAATGCAGCAGAAAACAAATGGCTCAGAAGAATACTAAGAGTTAGCTATAAGGACCATGTAACAAATGAAAGTATTAGACAACGAACACAGCAACCATTGATAAGCAATATGATCAAGAAAAGAAGAATGAAGTGGGCAGGACATGTCCTGAGGATGGAGGAGAACCGCAATCCAAAGAAAATCTTTAAATACAAACCGGACGGAAAGAGAGCAGTGGGAAGACCGAAAAGAAGATGGATAGATTGCCTTGAAGAGGATCTGAAAGGTGCCGGAGTTACTATCTATGGGAAAACGGAGGGCAGACGGAGAATGACCCTTGAAGAGATGGCCGGGAGACGGGATTTGTGGAGGGATGTCATAGAGAAATCAACGACTGGATCCAGTCTAGAGATGATTACATGACATGACATGAATGATTTTTAGTTATTATTTTCATTGTTCTCTTACTCATTTTTCTAATTAATACTATAAGTTGTTAAACCATAAATTTTTATATATGTTGGTAAATTCAAGTTTTTATTCATGTGTACTATTGACCTTTTGCAGGTAGCTTTGTCTACTCTTTGGGGAATACGTTTGGTGATATTTGCCAAGCAAGAGCACAAAAACAAGATCAGTCATGTCCAGCAATCTACGGTGAAAACGGGTCTTGCAAATGCGCTTGGTAAATTCAGCAATTTTGTAATTTTCTTTTTACTGATCTAACAAGCCCTATGTTTAACACGTTTGGGAATCATGAGAGACTTGTTTAAAAGCCCTTTTTCTGACAATCTAATTTGGATTAAGTATAGTAAGGTGCAACCTTATCAGCCAAAAGTATTTAGGTGCACAAATTTGATTCTGAGGTTGCTAGGCAGGCATGATAAAAACAGTGCAAAAGGGACAGCGTTTCCAGTATATAGTTGTCAATTTTGCATGACATACCTAGCTGGGACTCTGAATGTAGAAGCAAAAGGCTAAAATATTATTGCTTAAACAGAATGCTAGCTAAGTAAATATAATAAGTGCTTCAATGAAGGCTCTTTAAGGCTTTCAGCTAGAATTTTATTTTACAGAAGGACTGGGACTCTGAATGTAGAAGCAAAAGGCTAAAATATTATTGCTTAAACAGAATGCTAGCTAAGTAAATATAATCAGTGCTTCAATGAAGGCTCTTTAAGGCTTTCAGCTAGAATTTTATTTTACAGAAGGGCTGACAGTGAAACTTCATGATCTGACTTTTCTGATGTTTAGGTAACAAGGGTGCAGTTGGCATTTCATTCAACTTTAGTCGGACATCTTTCTGCTTCATATGTGCTCACTTGACGTCAGGTCATGAGAAAAACAAGAGGTGCGTTGATTGAAAGATCTCGTTGTTTTGCTTCTCTTGTTGTGCTGCGGGTAATTTATGAGGTAATGTAATTTAAAGTGTATTGGATTCCATCAATGAATTTCACAGTTCTAGGTTCTCTAACAGTAGAGCAATACCATCTTTGTGGGTTGATAAGATCTGAACAGCTTGACAAGGAATTGTTAGTCTTAACTGACAGCTGGATATGGACTCAGTAAGCAGTGGTGGAGTTGATGCATTGATGTTTTGATGAACCTTTTATCAGATGGGAATGAATCATCTGTCCAGATTACTCCACTTCCACATGCTGCCTGTTTTTATTAATATTCAAGTTTATTATTCATGTGGCATTGGGTGAATTTATTCTAGCAATAATCTTTTATACTCTGTAAATCACTTTATCCATGCATTGTCGCTGTCATCCACAATTCATAGATCTCATCTTTCATTAGGCACCAGAAACCTTTGCTTTCTTCTTTTCTTGCAACGGGTTTTGTACTGTGGTGAAGATTAACATTACTTATAGGTCAGGTTAAGTTGCTATGTAAGCTAGTCTGGATCCAGTATTTACCTTGGCCTTTTCCATGCTTGACCACCTGTGAATAAGTTGGCTCTTAAGTTATTTGAACTCTGAAGAAATGCAGATTTTATACTTGTGACTGATTCATGAAGGGAAGATAACTAAAAAAACTGTTCCAAAAGAACTTTTGTGTTTTCAGACGAAATCAGAATTTTCGCGATATTCTGAAAGGCCTGGACCTGACACCAAAGAAACTTGGTCCATTTGACATTACAAAGCACTTCCATCATTTGTTCTTCTTTGGTGATCTTAATTATCGAATTGAGGAATTGGATTCATTGGTTTGTAGCCATAAATTTTTATTTATTTTAGTTACCTTTTGCTATTGTTATTTTCTATCATTTACTCAATTTTGTCTAGTGTTTGGATTAACGTCATTTGAAGAAGTGTCATCCATAAAACTTGCGTACATACATAGCATATCTGCCAAGATTTTCATAAAGCTACCATCTTATCCAGATGTTCTGATCTAAACAAAATCTGAGAAATTCTATAGTGTCATTATAATAATGTGCAAGGTGTAAATAAGTGGTCATTTCCAAGTAAATTTAATATAAATGTCAAAATTCATGGGTGAGGCTGGTTTAAATCAGAAGAGCAATGTACCTACGAAGGATGTTGGTGCCCATGGCATGCACTGCATATCCAAAGTTGAAATTCTAGTTTATCAAGTCAAACTTATTTACTTACATGCAATTAAAAGTGTCAAAATTTTATTAAAATGGAGTATGGGTATCTGAGTCCTTCCTGAGTGAGTACCTTACTATCACTGGATAAGTACTTTATTGTAAAATAAACCATGAAATAGTTGCACATTACTATGCGTTTATGTACTTCAGCTAGTCAGCTGGTTGCTTGTTAGTCACTTTAGAACACAATGATCCAGAGCTGTGCCTTGGCAGATAAGGACATTTAATAAAGTAACCATTTTGTTCACCGTTCTTATGTTATAGTCAGTTTTATTGGATTTTGTGAGATCTATTTATCTGATCCCAGCTGAGTAAGAACCAGCCTTCAAGCTGTGCAGCACTTTGCTTTCTGGAAAACTGAGAGGAGAAAACTGGCCAATACGAACAAACTCAAAAAGTATGCGAAAAGTTTTTTGTGCCTGGAGTTTTGTAAGGATATCAAAAGTCGGTGGCATTTAGTAAACCAGCCAGAAGTAAATTTGGCAAGTAAATGAATTAGTATGTAAAAGTTTTGTATGCTAGTGTTTTGTTAATTTACTGATTTGTGCAGGTGATTATAAAAAAGATAAAGGAATCAACCAGTTATACAGCACTTCTTGAGTATGATCAACTTCGACGTACACAGCAGAGTAAACAGGCATTTGTCGAATTCCGTGAGTCGTGTAAATGCTTTATAAACGAAATCGTAGCTGCTGCTGACTAAATAAGACTTGAAATTACTATAATTTTATGTGAAAACAGTACAAAATAACAATAGAAAATGTGACTATAAAAAATAAAAATGAAACAATAATAATGTCAGTAAAGTTTAACCATATGGCTTTAAGGTTAGAAATCAATGTGGTGTTTGACTTTGATGAGGTCTCAATTTGTTGAAATTTTCTTTTCACCCATGATCTAGTGCTTTTGTTTATTAGAAATCATTCTCTCTATGTTGTAGTAATAAATTGTGCTAATTTATTTAATTGGAGGACTTTTATTACTAAGTACTTATTTGATTTTATTATTTGCAGATACAGCATTTGCAATTAATTACTTTCAGATGTGGTTTTTGATACATAAGTCCAACACAATATGAAATTGAGAAAATAAATTACTTGCTTTTTGTTGCCTGTCCTGTTCGTTTGGGTTTAGATTTAACATTGAAGAATTAATTTTCAGGAGAAGAGGAAATCACATTCCCTCCTACGTATCGTTTCAAAAAAGGAACACGAGACAGATATGTTTGGCAAAAGTTTAAAACAACAGGCGTAAGATGATTGCTTGTGATACACTCTCTCCCTCTCTCTGTCACTGTTTTTCTTCAGTTCTTAAACTCAAACCAGTTTTAAATGCTGTTAATAGTTTTATTTCACAATTTTAATCAAATTTTCTCTCTCTGTCTTCAGTTCTTGAACATAACCCATTTTAATTGCTCTTGATAGTTAGTATTTTCCAATTTCAAAGTTACTGGTTTTTGCAGTATAAGTAAGAATATGCTGAAAGAGTTGTATTCTCATTTACTCAGACCTTATAATTAGAATAAAAACTGACCAGTTCACTGATTACAATTAAACAGAAGATAATTTCAATTTCAATGCATTAGACCTTTCAGTCTTTAAACTGTTTTATTTCTGGCTTTTGAACTTGTGTGATCTTTAAATTTAGATTATTTTTGATATTGTTTGTAGACAAGGATCAATGCGCCTTCGTACTGTGACCGTATACTGTGGCATAGTTACCCTGAAACTCCTATTTTCAACACTTCGTACGGTAATATATCTCTTCTTGTTTAATTTGATCTGTTGCTCTAAAACTTCATTTCATCTGAAAAATTATCTGTATTTAAAAGAAAGTTATGATTAATTTTTCATTACATATAGGCAACAGCATGTAGAATCTGCTTTTAAACTGAAACAAGAATGTGGGAGTAATTTATACCATTATTGTTGTCAGATGAAAATTTCTGTTATTTGATTTTCAATTATTTTTGTTTTTTTTCAAATATGAATATTTGCCTTGTCTCATCATTCACCCAACTGTCAATTTGAAGTGGTTGTTCAGTACACATCTAATCTTTAGTCATAGTTTTTGCTTGTGTTTGTTGAATAGGCTGTACAGACAGAATCTGTTCAAGCGACCATAAACCAGTCTTTGCTACATTTGATGTTGGTGTTACAACCCAGTTTACATCTGCGAAGGGAGGCAGTGCACTCAGTGGTGACATGAAAATTATTTTTGAAGAAATTAGTGCAGAGGTTTGTTTTTGAATTCAAATCCTGGTAAATTCTTTGATTACTGAGAAAATTCTTTCATGTTAGGTAGATGAAAAGTTTTTATTGTAAAACAATGCAACACAATACGAGATGTATTGTGTTACTTTATACTTCTTATACCTAGCACTGCTGCCACAGTGCTAAGTATAAGAAGTGAAGTTTTTGACTAGTGTTAAGTAAATGTTACATAAAGGTAACGCAACATGCATTCAATAAATTTATATGATATAAACATATCAACTTAGAAGCTCTCCTAGTCATGATGTAGCCTTGTGCAACTGGTTTTGTATAGTGAATGAGTCCTTATTTTAGCATTGTGGGAGATTTCATCATTTTTGCACAGACACAAGTGACACCGTAAAAGTTGCCTTCAGTGTTGCTGACAGGTGACACAAGAAGTTTGGATTTGGATTTAGTGAATTTTTAAACTGAATTTGAAAGGAGTGAATTGTTTACAGAGTTGAACTTTGCAGGCTCTTATGAAATGCAGTGTTTGTGTATGCCTTCATGTTTTCCAGGTGAAAACTAGCAGACAAGACAACTTCAAAATTGAATTTCATTCCTCATGCCTTGAAGGTCTGTAGAAACACCTGTAATTGTGAATTGTGCAAGAATCTACCTTCAAAATGCAAACTGTTAGGTATTTCTGAATGCCTTGTTTCTGTCACTGAGAGCTGGTTGCATCTGCATTGGGATAGTGTGGCAGGTGTCTGATGTGCTTGCCTTTCACTTCTGCATCCAACCTCTTTGAATCTTTGTGCATGTTTTGAAGTGAATAATTTGGTCTGCAAGCCACATGACCTGTAATGAAATTTTGTGAAATTGTTGGATCATTATTGTGTTTGCACTTCGGCAGAAATAGCCTTCAACCCCAGGAATGCCTGGGCTTTGAGAGCTAATGTTGATAGATACATGTGATGAAATCAGTAATTACCTTACCACATGGGTCGTATGTGATCTTTAGTCAGAAGCCATTCATATGAAGCTCTAAAATGCATTGTGCCAGTAACAGTCAGCAGGTTAAACTTATGTTAAGACTGAACACCTGATTTTCGTGGCTCAAGAACTCCTATTGTGCTTCATTTCAGAAATAGACCCTGTTTTTTTTCATACAGCTGCAAATGGCAGTCAGTTTTTGTTACTTCCATTTTCTGTTTTGGTGCCTATCAAGGTTTATTACCAATTTATTGATATTCACCTGTGTATTAATCACTTGTATCAAAGGCTGGAGTGATGTTTTATATTAAACTTATATAAGGCTTATATAAACTTATATAAAACTTGTGATGTACTCAGAAGTTGACCTAGATAACCTTTGCTGAGTCACAGCTTGCGCCTAGCAACCAATTTGCTCTGCCCAACCAGCTAAATAGATTCCCAGGATGATTTCTAGGCCTTAGCTGAATTGTTTTTGTTATTTTTCAGCCTCTGTTTCAACGAAACAGAACTCTTTTTATGACAATGTCAAGACAGAGAACTACTGTTGTCCAAAATGGACTTCTGCTCAACTTCCTCAAGTAGGCTTTTTAAAATCTGCTTCAAAAAATAAATATAGTGTAAACTTGTAAACTGTAAAATGTAATGTAAGTGTAGTATAAACTTACCAGAGGATTCAAATAGCAGTTCATCAAGTATTTCTCTATCAAGCGTTTTTTTAAAAGTCTTCCCATGACAGGCCCTTGCAGAAAAGGACTGTATCTAAAAAGATGACAAAAGACATTAAGGAATTTGAATTGGCAGATTTTAAAGAAGCAAGGCAAAAGTTGTGAAACAGTGTTTAGTGGCCAAACAGTTATTTTTTGTGAATTTTGCCAATCAGGCTTTGGAGGATTCATTTTCTTTTTGGTCAGAGTTGGCTTCTGAATTGTTTTTATTAAAATTGTCTTAGGGTGTATGGGTTGCTAAATCAGTTTCGATTGACTGTTCTTAGAAATTTTCCAGCTTCCCAACTATTCCTGGAAAAGTATTTTCTCATTTCCGCATAGAATTTTATTATGACAGTGTTTTTTAAATTTTAAGTCACCGCAAATTTTTCTTCTGATGTTTCACCAGGATCTTTTGGTCTGCAGCTCTATGTAGTAATGAAGCTGATGCACTCTTGTTAAAAAATCAGTATAAAAGTAGATGATGAGTAGATGGTGGCTGTGGAATAACAAACTATTTTATGAGAATGAAATCTCATTGCATATGTTAAAAAGATGCCTAATTATGGATGGCACTGAGAATGAAGCCCTTTGTTATTGCATACAGCTGAAAATGTTGCCTGCAAATAGTCTATAAGAAGGTATGTAACTTAGAAAGATACATTACATCTTTGAGATACCATTACAATGCAACTTCTTGGTTACTGTCCCCCACTTTACACTTCCTGTGACAAAAAGCACATTACACTCAGTCGTTAGCCAATCTGAACAAGTGATGTCTCATTTTGTAGCTGCAGCCGATATTTGATGATCGTGACTACTTAGAAGACCAGCATTTATTGGTAGCTGTGAAGACTGCTGATGGAATGGAATTCTATGGTAAGTGTATTTACATTTGTAGTGTAAAGAAGTGTGGTGTTGTTCCATTATAATAGACTGGAACCTGCTTAAATGCGGCCTGTTGTAGTCATGCCAAGTACCATGCTATAAGGAGGTTATATTATATAAGTTGTATTGTCAAAGCAGTTTGGCAGTTTAGTGCTGTGGTAATTAGGATAATGCTGGTAAAAATCTGGCAAAGATAGCATCTTTAGAGTCACTCTTTTTCATTGAGGCATCAGTCTTTTTCATTAAGGCATCAGTCTTTTTTGTTGAGGCTGCATGAAGGGCCTTTGCTCTTCTGGACAATGCCAGTCCTTGAGTGGACTTTTCCTTTGGGAAATCATTATGTTATGCACAAGGTTAGACAGTCAGTTCGGAAAGCAAGCAGCCTGTACATGCAGCTGTCTGTGAAAGAAGTCATGTATTTTAAATAAATGTCAGTTAAAATAGTGAAATAAATCATGCATTTTAAATAAATGTCAGATAAAATAGTACATACATTTGACCAATTTTCTGCCATGGTTAACTGTTCTTAACTACAAGAAACCCCACCGTGCTAGCACTTTAACCACGATAGTTCACTGCATACATGATAACTCGTAATTTTGGTAGGCTACATGTATATAGCCTACCAAGCACTTTAAAAGGCTATATGTATATAGCCTACCAGTTTAGTATCAGCGTAGTATCATTTTGTCAGTTTAGTATCATTTTGAAGTACAGGTTAATGACTGTGTTACATGTTGCTGAAACATACAAAAATGTTTTTTATATTGGCAATTCATACACTGTTGTTAAATGATAAAGAATGAATTAAATATTTGGTTAATTTTTTATCATAGCTTTCTGTTATCATTATGACCAAATGAAATGCTTAGTTCGAAAAGGAGTTGAATTTTTTAGCATAATATTTCTTTTTGATTCTGAATTTTATGTTTCATCAAATTTATCTTTCCTTAATCTTAGCATCAACTCTACAAACCTTAAAATTTCTTGAAATCTTGTGGCTTTGAGTCTTCCTGCCTAGATCTAAGACAAAATCATTTCAGATGTCTCAGCCTTATCCTTAGCTCCAAAAAGAAACAGTCCTCATATTAGTCTGTGATTTGTAATAAGCAACTATTTTCAAACCAGCGTATCCTGCACAGGGCATCTGTGTGCTACTTTGGCAAACTGTCCCTTTTTGGGGGAAATTCCCATTAGCTACAACCCTTTTTGTTTTCATGTTGTTTATGAGATACGTAGTACTGGCATTATATGTTGCCTTTTCTAACTGTATTAAATGGACTATTCATCTAAGGCTGTTATTATTTAGAATCCGTGAACGTCTGTATGTGTGCCCACGCCCTGTTCCTTTCCCTGTATCTCTGCTGGGCCAAGTGCAAAGAGATTTCTTTATTCTCGAATTATGTGAGAGATGTTGTCAGCGTTATATGTCACCTTTTCTACATGGACCGCAAACCACAAACACGCACATGTCCAAGACTTAATATACAGGTTTCTGTTAGTATTCTGTTTTGAAATTTTGCTTTTAAAAGTAATATGAGTTATGAATTATGCTGATAATTGTGTCTCTGCTGTTGCTTGCTGTGCTGGAGCCTATAACTAGCCGTGACACATTTGCAGGTGAATGCGTTCTTGCTCTGAAGTCAATGTTTGCAATAAAACCTCAGAAGTTTTGCTGTGCACTTACACATCTTGGTGAAGAAACAGGCTCCATAAGGTAGGTGTAATAAGTCTTATGCTTTGGAATATATTTCTAAGCTTAGACTTTTATGCATTGTTGGGTTCTAAAGTGTTCTCAGTTGCTGGTTCACGGCTTTGGAATTCGCTGCCACAATTGATTGATTCTGTCAGTTCTTTGATGTAATTCAGACTTAAGAATAATCTGTTTCAACTTGCTTGCCCATCATAGCCTGACTTCTGTTTTCTCTGGCATATTGGAATTGAATCTGGCTTTTACAGTGGATTATGATTTTGATTATGATTTCACTTTAAGCAACCATTGATTGCTGCCTTGGGCATTATGATAATAGCGCTGTAAAAGTCATTAGATTAGATTAGATATGTACATGATTATACTAATGTCATAATGTAATCATGCACCATTTCACCATTTCATGAAATCCCTCAATCCGTACCAATCCACCATGATATACAGGATGGTTTTAATAAATAGAGTAGTAGATAAATAATAATCTGTAGCTGTAGTTGACATTTTGTTTATGTATTGATTCTGTACTAAAGTCATAATGTTTTACTTGAGGGGCCTGATGCATGTGAAAGCCAAAGAGAATTCACCGTCCGCACTTCAGATTCAGAGGTCACACAAAATCTATGGTAAGCATCATTTCTGATTTTTTATAGATTAATTAATAGGATGTAATTGCTATGTTTATGGATATAATAAGTTCATGCTTTTGGTTAATTTTCTTCTTGTATTTTTTACCTATAATCTTCTTGTTGGGCAAAAAACAAACTATGGACATTATAATTTAACTTCTGCTATGTATACGGTTCCAAATCAGAAGATTGTGAAGGAATTTCTGTGACTTGAACCATACAGTGTGAAATATAAAATGATTTTAGGCACCTTGTCAGCTGTAGTCTTCTTAGGAGTTGAAGGAAGCCTTGACTGAATACCAAAGGCTGACATATTTAAAATCAAATTGCCTATTTTGTTTAAGGCACTAAAAAATTTGAACCTGTATTGCAATGGAAAAAGACAAAATGTCTACATTGGCACTGTATCATGCATAAAACTAGGAAACATTGCTATTTCTATCTAAACTGAGTGCTGTAATTGCCGTGTTTTTAGATCTGATTTATACTGATGTGGAATGTCTGCATCAGGAAAGTGATCCGTCTGGAATTTATCAAGAGAGGCCAGACCTCTTGATTGTATCTCAGCAGCAACAGCAGCAGCCTCAACAACAGCAGCAGCAGCAACCTCAACAACAGCAGCAGCAGTCTGTGCGGCAGCAGCGGCGGTCTGGTGATCGAACAGCTCCTGGAGATACACTGCCCATGGGTGGAGCATGTGGAGGCATCAGTTCTGGAGGTATTTCCAGTGCCCTTCTGTCTTCTGTTTCAACCCCATGTTTGGCCAGCTTTCCAGAGGCTGTTCTGCGAACTACCAGTGCTCATACCGACATTAACCAAGAGGAGGGTAATTTTTACGAGGATGTTCCCACATCTGGACCACCAAATCTCCCACCGCGCAAGGGTCGACAGTTTCCACCATTCAGTCCCACTTGCGGGGAATCAGGAGCTCCTGTACTGGGGACTTCAGGCAGTTCAATGCATCAGAATGTGCAGCTATACTCGGCTGTCAGTTCGAGACGATCTGATCACAGTGGTGAGTCCAGCTCAACTGTCAAGCCTCAGGGAAAACCACCACACGTGGAGCGTGTCTCATACGCTGCTATCAGCTTGAATTCAAACTTTGATTCTCCAGCCATGTCGGATCGACCTCCCCTGCCGCTGCCGGAACTGCCATGTGTTGAAAAGATGCCAAAGGTAGTTTTTGTGTTTTTCAGGCACATCCAGATACCTTGGTTGTTAATTAGTTTTGTATATTGATTAAGGCAAGTGGCACACCATCTTATGGAAGGACTGTAAACTCCTAAACAAATGTTTGAAATGTTACAGAAGAAGAGAATGGTCAACAGTGTCGAAGGCAGCTGACAGATCAAGAAGAACCAGAGCTGTCAGTTCACCCTGTCTATTGAGCATATGTCATTATGGACATTAGGCTGTCTATTGAGCATATGTCATTATGGACATTAGGCTGTCTATTGAGCATATGTCATTATGGACATTAGGCTGTCTATTGAGCATATGTCATTATGGACATTAGGCTGTCTATTGAGCATATGTCATTATGGACATTAGGCTGTCTATTGAGCATATGTCATTATGGACATTAGGCTGTCTATTGAGCATATGTCATTATGGACATTAGGCTGTCTATTGAGCATATGTCATTATGGACATTAGGCTGTCTATTGAGCATATGTCATTATGGACATTAGGCTGTCTATTGAGCATATGTCATTATGGACATTAGGCTGTCTATTGAGCATATGTCATTATGGACATTAGGCTGTCTATTGAGCATATGTCATTATGGACATTAGGCTGTCTATTGAGCATATGTCATTATGGACATTAGGCTGTCTATTGAGCATATGTCATTATGGACATTAGGCTGTCTATTGAGCATATGTCATTATGGACATTAGGCTGTCTATTGAGCATATGTCATTATGGACATTAGGCTGTCTATTGAGCATATGTCATTATGGACATTAGGCTGTCTATTGAGCATATGTCATTATGGACATTAGGCTGTCTATTGAGCATATGTCATTATGGACATTAGGCTGTCTATTGAGCATATGTCATTATGGACATTAGGCTGTCTATTGAGCATATGTCATTATGGACATTAGGCTGTCTATTGAGCATATGTCATTATGGACATTAGGCTGTCTATTGAGCATATGTCATTATGGACATTAGGCTGTCTATTGAGCATATGTCATTATGGACATTAGGCTAGACAGTCTTGATTGAGTAAGACTTGTAATAGGCAGAATAGGGCAAGATGGCATGTTGCAAGATAAATTATGCATGCATGTAAATCATTACCTGTTCAGAGACAGGTTATCAATAGCTCAGTGAAAGAGGGATGTGGTCCTTGTTAAGATTCCACTAGCTCTATCCCAACATCAATTCTTAAAGAGTAATTTAATGTCCTAGGGTAAAAAATGACATCAATTATCAATAGCTCAGTGAAAGAGGGATCATTCATGTCTGTGCTTGTGCCCTGTTTTGCTCTTTCAAACCCAGTTTTTTTTCTTACTAGAGATAAAATTGGATTTGAATCTCCTGTCTTAAAAGGAGACCAAAATTTAGGATAGCAGAATTCAGCAAATTAATAGCACAGTTTAACCATAAAGGCAATTTGCAGGTTTCTTGTTGAAGAATATTCCAAGATTAGATTAGTTTTTATTCAGATTTAGCAGAAGAACTGCTTTCACACATACAGTTGCATGCACAAAGGGAAGGCAAGAGTAGAATTTACCATACTGATATTTGTTGTGACTTTTTGACAGCTTTCCACAGTGGTAAATGAGTTACCTAGACTCATGTGCAGTCAGGAGTTTTGTTAGTCTTGAAAGCAGTCTGCTGAGTCAAAGTTTACTGCAGCTGGTCAGCCAACTCACTGGCTGTTTGCAAGAGAGAACTATAAAAGAGATGACTAGATAACAATTCTTTATTTTTATGCACCATGTCTACTTTTACCTAGTCTCAGCCAGTATCTTCTGGTCTCCAAACTGCTTGTTTTTACTTGAATCCGGCATCGATGTGAATAATGATTCATAGATTTTAAGGGTACAGCAGTCATTGGCCCAATAGCACTGTGATGATGCAATTCACATTTTTATCTAATTTTTGACCATTATTATTGTTTTCTGAGCCATGCATTTCTTGAATTTAGTCTGTGTAACACTTGTAATTGTAAAAGTAAATCTGTATAGCGCCTGTTCAAGAGAAACTAGCAGAGGCACTCTCTGTGCTAGCCTATATGATGTTAACATTCATTAAGCACAGAGTTCATTAGTAAGCAAGCATTCAGATAACTAGAAAAGTCACCACGGGTTGGCTCCCTCACTCGGTCAGAGCCCAACCTTAGGATTCCCATGCAGAGCTGACAGTTGACACAACGTTCAGAGGTCATGCGGACTAATAGACTGACTGTTATGATTGACTAACTGGATCAGAGTTCAGAAATGGATTCATTCATTTAGTGTTTATCTGTTGATGGTAGTTTGATTGATTAAATGATTGTTTTAAGAACTGCTGTAATTATGGATTTTGACAGAAACCTGAGGCATGTGTTTCGAAGGCATCATTTCCAGGTACTATCGAGGAGTGGCTAGCAGGCATTGGGCTGACTCAGTACGTTTCAAAGTTCATGGACAATGGTTGGGATCTTGTTGACTTTCTAACTGACATGACAGCAGAAGATCTGAATCGTCTTGGCATCAATAATCAGGAGCATCAGAGTCGAATTCTGCAAAGCATTGTTAGGCTAAATATGCGTTATGCATCGTAAGAAGTGCTTACTGTACAAACTATTTCATATATGTGGATCAATTAGACAGATGTGTCTGCTAGTGGCTTGGAAATTGTGAGTCGTCCTAAATTCCTGATCTTGTTCAAAAAGATACTCGACCTTTCTGTTTGAGTACTAATGCTTAAATCTTGATAACATCTGTAGAAAATGTTCACATTCAATGTCCAGAATTCTTCCTCTCTTGGAGAGAAATAGTTGGTTTCATTGTTATTGTGCCGTGAGTGCTAACACTTCTGCTATTCTGCTACTGTCAGTAAAGACCGACTAGTCTCTAACATCATTTGCCAGTCTCTGATGCGTGTAGCTCCCGGAATGAGCTAAACCTGTATGGTGAAATAAAATAGTTTTGGTATTCTAAACATGATACAGTTGCAGACATGGGGCCAAGGATACTATTTGTTGGCACATTTTATAACATTGCTTCTGAGAAGTTCTCATAAAGCGCACGATAAATTGCACGTTATTTACCAAGTACATTTTGATTTTCATTTTAAAATGACTGCTGCAGAGAAATTTTTGTACAGCTATTATTTTCGTGCAGTGCCTACTAACAATATGCTCTAAATGTCTAAAGTTGTACTACTTTTGTGTCTTGTACCTTTACATTTATGCCCAAATGTATGATAGGGCATTTTTGAGAGCACATTCTGTGATCAGCAGCAAGTTTAAATTGTTTGGTCACCATAAAGGAGGTTACTGCTTTGTATTCTGTGACTTGAGTATTCATACATTTGTTTATACCTAGAACGTGTTCTATCGATGTTTCTGGCCACAGTGTGACAAGAAGAATCGCAAAAGCAATACATTTTATGTGGAGAGCAATGGTAATTTTTCATTTAACAAGTATTACAGGAAGATTATTCAGATCTACCATGTACTTTGCATAAGTTTTAAGGTAACTATAACATGTTGAAGTACTGCAGTTGCCATGAATTAAAATGGAAAAATGTTTGAAAATTGGAATTTTTAGTTTCTTGTTTTTGCTTCTTTTTGTACCAGTGACTTTTGGCAGTTGCAGATGCTTTTCATATTATGAAACTCTTGTAAATGTTAGTCAGTTTTGTGAATTATTAGTCAGACATTTTTACACAGAAATGTATTATTAAATTTAAAAAACTGGACTGAAATTAACATTCTGCCCTGGGAGGGATTCTGAACCCAGGATGTCGTAAGGATACCGTGTATGTTCTTAACCATTGCCCCAGCCTGCACACATTAGTTCATTCTAACTGGCTTCTTTGTCCCTTGGAGTTTTGCAATGTTTGTGTTTAAATGAAATATCTAATACGATTTGTTTTAGATCTTATTTTTTGTTGTAATCTGCAGTAGTTAATTTTCTAATTAAGCAGTGTTTGCTTTTGTAATGCGATGCAGTTTTTTGGGTAATGTGCACTTTGTGCACAAAAACTTACTTGTTATTAAATTTATTGGTTGTCACATGGTTTAAGTGAAAAATAAGTTAATTTCAAGCAACATGGTGATTGTTGATTTTAAATTATGTAATTTCATTGCTTTTTGTGGTGGGTGTTACATTTCATGCTAATGTACCATTTTGGAAAAAACATTAGGTTTATTTAATCTGTTGATTCTTCAGGTCAAATAATTCATTTTTAATAACTGAAATCATGCTTAAAGTTGGAAGAATGAAAAACTGAAAATATGGGCCTCTATAAAAAAGCTGAGCCTCCTGATAGAAACTTTGTTTTCATAAATGTGTTGTTGGAATCGTAAAAATAAGCCAACATCATTTAAATATGGAGACGAATCTTTAATGTAAAAATACATAAGCATAATTTCGCTAAGTAGGTACTTGTAGATAATATCACTATTTTCATTTCTATTTGCTTGTTTTGCCATTTCTCTTTGTTTAATTTTCTTTTGTCACATTTATTGGAGGAGTGATCAGAATCTGTATAGTTTTTTAATGCAAACTATTAGGGGTGCAAAAATGAGCTATTTAATGTTGAAATTAAAATATGAATTAAGCAGATGAATCAGAAAACACAAAAAAATTAACGAGGAGATCATCGAGTGCAAGTTATTTGAATTAGAGTTCAATGAAGTGTACTGCCATCATTTACAGTAAGTAGTCTGCTAAATTTTGATTTCAGCCGATTGTTTACAACATATTCCATCCTTACTCTATTCCAGTTTTTTCTATATGCTTCATTATTCTATAACTGTGAATTTTGGAGAACTTTTACACAGTTAAAAGCAGATATGTATGTCATATTTTTGTACTATGTTAAAGGTTTAGATAATTTATTTAAGTGACTGATGTTGCCATGTTTGTTGAATTTTTTACTTATTTGTATTAACAGCCATAATAGATGAAACCTTTGGCATCATTGCAACATACATGTAAAGTGAATTTTTCCCATGCCAGGATGGGATCATAATGTTTATGTACTAAATGAGCTGCATACTGGTTTTATTCAAGTTTTGGCCAGTGTTATTGTTTACACATTTCCTGCTATCAAATAAACCAGTATGGAAAACCATTATATATTTTAGAAGTTTTAGACTGTTTAAAAGGACCTTTTTGGGTGATCTGATATCTGCTAAAGAATATGATTAGAAGGGAAGATTACCAATATTTGATTGCATTTTGTGCTCAGTAGCCTCAAAAGAACGTTACTTGAATTTTTCTCTGTGAATGAGAAAATGTAAAATTTAGGGTCTTAGCACTGTTTGTATCTCTGTCAATATATACCCAATGCTATTTCATAGTACTCCGTGCTAAAGATTCCAGCAGAATTATTATGTATTTAGCAAGTATTCTTGCATTTAATCAAGAAATTTATGATTTCTGAACTGTCAAAAACCATTCAACCAAGTTAATGTTATGCATGCAAATGATTAAAAAATGTTTGTATTAATATTATAATCTCCTGAAGTTTCGAATAGCATAACAAGCTACTACCTATGGTATAACTTTAATCAGTTAAATTTACAAGATTCTTGCAATAACATTGCATGCTGTAATTGTCTACACATCTTCCCTGATGTCACTTGTCTGTACTGTAAAGCTTTATGTTATGGTTACAGTGATGTTCTTTTATTACGTATTACATTACACCGGTACTTACTTATGTTACTTAATTAATTGTCACAGTGTTTCACTCAGAAAATGAAAGTTCTGTAGTTTTCGACTGTAATGTAGTTGTGTTTTTCATACAGACTACGAATATGCTTTAGCCAGGATGGAAAGATATCTCAAGAATTCTGCTCCACAAACTACCAAGTGAACTCTGCTGTAAAATGAGTGCACTGACTACACAGTACTGACTTAAAAGATCAGGGGTGAGGGAGAGGACTGAGCACCTGCCCTCATATGCCGACAGTATTGCCTTCGTATGTGGACAGTATGCTAAGAATGGAGTTAATATTTCATGCCTATGGCTGCCTCTCAGGAGTAGCTTTAAGAAACTGATCTTCTTCATCCAACAAACTACCACTCAGATGCAAACAGTCATTTGCAGCATCAAATTTCACAGTAACATCAGCAGAGTTTTACGGAATAGTTGATCGTGCAGCTTTGGCCAGAACTGAAGAGAGAATTGCACAAACATTAGCTGCCCTAGTGCCTTTGTGTTGTTAGCACTGGAAACAAGTGAAGTGTGGTTGGAATTTCTAACCATGATGGGGCACAGAATGAATGGTAGGCCTACAACCAATATTCACATCGACATTCAATAGAAATTAAACACAACAGTATTTCTGTTCATTTGACAATTCACATAACATTCAGCAGAAAATTCCACAGTGGCCACCAACCTGCTTAAACACAACTATAAACTTGCATCAAGGAATTGGTCTTAATTAAATTTTAAGTACTTAATACATGTGAATTTGCAGTAAATCAGGACAATACTTCAAAAAAGCACACTTGAATTGACAATGGAAAACATCCTTAAAAACAATTTGCACAAATGCACAGTATTTGTACCACATAGAGTGCTGAAATGAGCATTTAGATCAGATTCTGTATCCAATGTTGCCTGAAATGATCATTTTCAGATAAAAATTATTTCTGGCCATCTAATTAACATAGCTCTATTGACAGAAGTTGGAAGAAAGTTCCGCTTCTTTGTCTCTCAATATAAATTAACATCAATAATAATAATAACCCAAGACAGCTTTTCATAAAAGCACAATACTGCTGCCAAGGTCAGCAGGCAAGCATGTGAGTCGACGTACATCCTAACGACGTTGGTTTCAGCTGGATTTGCAATGATTAAGACACAGTTTAGAAACATGTTAATTATTTGGTCTCCTTTTCCGCATACCTTTATCCTTTGAAGCTCCAGGGCCCAAAAATACCAAAGGCTGTGACTTAATCTGGAAAACAGACCAGCATCTTACTGTGACCGTCGGCCCATGATTAGTCCCACTGCATTCAGAGGCACACTTGCCGTCTTCATTAGGGAAGAAGGATGGTAGTACCACACAATTTACTTGCTCTATGTTAATTTCTTAAATCCTGAGGGGTCTCTTCAACCATGGTTAAAAATTACTAAGAAAAATAGTAACACAATAACAATAATTATAATAATAATAAGCAATAATGATCAGCTCTGAGAATTCAAGGGTTGAATCAACTGCGAACAGTCTAGGTGGGTATTAAATCTGACTGCTCATTCAGTACCAGAAAAGTTGGAATTGACAATCATCAATGATCGACAGTATATTTTAAAAAGTTTTCAACACATTATTGAATTAACGGGGGCTGCTGTTTTGACCACACAGCCCAAAATGTCATCCAATCACCTCTCCCTGAACCCTGGGAAACCCAGTTCATCTGACTTGGTAGCTTTGAGCAGATTGCTAAAATCAATATGCCTATTTTGCAGCATTGTTTCCATGGTGCTTCTTTCTCCACTACTCTGTGCTCTGGGTTTGACCTTGGGCCAGGAATTGACCTGCTCTGAACATGTGAGGAGTGTTTGTTAAAGGCATTTTTACCACCTACCTCTGATTCGGACAGTACATCGTTCACTTACAACTCACTGCCACACCCCCGATGCACGCACTCACATGTACAAAGGTTGTTCATGGCTATGCTATATACGCTGGTCTACAACTTTGCCCTGTTAACCAGTTGCAGTTTGTATTAAATGATGTGACTCAGGGGCATTTGTTCAGTTTCATGCAGGATGAACTGCATTGGTGACTGTGCACAAATGCACTGAGGTTAAGATCTCAGTGCTTACTTGTAACTGTATTGCAGGCTGTGCTCCATCTATCTTAGGTAGCCATTCTCAGTCTTCTCCAAACTGGGCTGCATATCCCTTCGTTCTGTTGCACCAGGTGGGTGACCTGGTTGTCCTGCCGGCCCAAACTTCCACAATCCAACACAGCAAAATTGGCTGGCGTAAGTCCATCTTACTGGAATATGTTGCTTAGTAACCTAGGGCATGAACTCCTTTGCATTTTTTTGCCTGCATTCTGTAAACGCTTGAAAACCATTTAGTTCATCACGGTCTTGTGGTGTCAGGTAAGGAGCGTCTCAGAGGAGTTTCTTTTGAAGAGGCACTATGTATAATTTGTGATTATAATTACAAAACTTCAAGTCTCTGGTTAAGTCCATATAAAATACCAGTGTCTAGGATTTAAATGACTTGAATCAGTTCCTCATAGCTGACTCTATGGTTCTCTTAGGAGTTTATAAACAGTATCCCCACTGAGTCTGGTCCTTCTTCCTATCTTATATTTCTGATTCTATTCTTTCCCCACCTGTTTTCGACAAGGTCATTAGGTCAAAGTGGACTCCAAATACTAATGGTGGGCAAGATCCATGTCTCCACCTCGTGCACTACGAGTGTACTCGAAGCTGTTGAAATTAGTTCATCCCACATTCCACAGACGCTTGAAGAACACTCAAAGTGTATGCAGTGCATACTGGTAGTGGACACCTCAACCTGCCATCCCTCCCTTTTCCGCAGCCTGACCCTCAATCATCGTAATTTGTCAGTGTAATGCAGCAATTAATGCTCCAGCCGAACATTTGCCCATTAGTGCAGCCCCAGTTGGGTGATAATGTACTTGATTAGAATTACTGATAGGCCTACTGTAAGAATGGCTCGCATTGTCAAGAAAAATACTTTGTAACAAACATGTCACCCAAACATGTAATAAAATAAAAGTACTGCAAACAGATGAACTACTACTTCATTACAGGTAAAAGTATTTCTACTTTTTAATACTTCTTTATAAGTAAAAGTACAAAAACTTAAGTCTTAAGTACAATAATGCATTAGTTAAACTTCGTTACTGTTCAAAACTGCTTGGCAGAGCTCTGAACCCCTGACCTCTTGGTCAATCATTCTGCAAAACTAACCACTATATTATCACTCCACCTTCTGACTGCTAGAAAACTTCAGATATTTATAGATAATATTTCTATATACTACGATAGAGCATGTAAGTGCCATGTATTTGGTGCTGCTTGTTGTCTTCTGTGCAGCTTTGCTATCTAAGGATGTTATGGCACACTGTAAACTGGCAGGTTGAAAACATGCTGCAGTCACTGCATTACTGACTGGTTGTGGTCCACAACTGCTCAAGACTGGGTTTGGGTTTTGCTCCGAGTATACTCCATGTTGAAGTGGAACAAGAACAACCATAGCAAGCAGAACTAAAGTTGTAGAATGCACAGGGTTGTTAACAGAATAACAATGGTGGGCAGAAGTAGTTCAATTTAATGGGAGCTATTACTTTAAAATGAAAACACATAGCATACAATTTTACCATGACACAGAGAAACGAAAAATTGAGCACATGAAACACAACATAGTTTGCCAATAAAATCCAGTATTTACAATGGTCATAAACTGAAACGTCTGCAGCACAGGGTCATGGAGGAGGTGACTGGTCCCAGTATAAACAGATTTACCTGCATGTACATGATTTGCTCAATCCGTTTGCGTCCATTTGACATCGACAGGAATTTAATCCATGCAAAGCCTGAACCACACTCCAGGCGATAATGGTACATGCCCTATATTATGTCACAACATGCAGAAGTGAATAAAACATAAAATTTGACTTCTTGGAATGTTTCGGTAACTCAAGGGCCCAGCCTTATCCAGGGTATATATTTATTAGCAAAGGTGGAGAACAGTTTGACAAAACTGAATTTACAAAGTCCAGCCTACGTAAACTTCTGTAAATGAATATTCCACATCTGCAAGTAACACCCATTTGGTGAACAAAAATATATTCCATTCAAAAAAAGCATCTGGATTGGTATATCACTTATGTTTTTCTTATCAACCAGCCAATATCTAGTGCATCCAAGATATTAAGGATGTACTAATAGACTACGCAACAACGCATACATGGCACTAACATTTTCAGCATTTTGTAGACCTCATCAGAGCAGTCATCACCCTAATACTCATTTTAAGTCTCAAGTTCAAAACTTTTAGACAGACTACCTAAATCCTAGGATAGTTATACATGAGAAAAAAAGACGCTCACTATTTACACACAATGCTCAAAGCAGTAAATTTATAAGGATGAGCTTAGTCAAAATACAACTCATTTGGCAAACAGCTTTACCAAAGTCATTCCTGACGTTTACATAAATAAACTCTAAATTCAGATTAGACTGTATATTATAAAAATTATGCATACAGTAAACGGGCTCAGAAGAAAAAAATAAGAAAACCACAGAAACAGGAATGTTGGTGTAAAACAACACAAAATGTTCATATAAAACAGAGTAAATCCTGTAATTTCAAGCATTTAATGCAATACTCCTGTGTCATTGACTACATTCTGTTGACATGAGCAGATGTGAATGGAATATGTAATCTGGCTTCTTGGCATGGCTTAGTAACTTTAATGCCTTGACAGATAATAGGTTAGTAGGCGTACGAGAAGACGGTGGAGAGAACATTGATGAGATTTAATGTATAAACCTCCAGCTGGCATAAATTCTCTTAAAATAAACACTGTATCCACAAATGACACCTTTTTGGCAAACAAGTATACAACCAATTCATAAGAAAGCATTTGGATTGGCATAGGGATTCTTTTGGTTGCGATAGCGCATGGCCAACCAGACGCCAATAATCTGTAATGAAAACATCGAGGTTAATAGAATTGTACTAGTAAAGTACATGTAATGAATAATCCACCTCATGTGCCATAGTCTGCCTTCTGTTCTCATGACCTTTCAGATATCAACCGGAGCCATTCAGAGTAATGAGGAACACTGTGCAGGGGGGGGGGGTTCTTACAAAGTTCTGTATAAATGTCCATATACATTAAGGGTACATTTTACTTTTAACAATAATGTTAAAAATGCTTGTGTAATGTTCATTGTGGCTACAGAAAATTAGAAGCTGAAAATGTGCATTACCTTTATATTTCCATCAAAGTACATCCTTAAAGCAATCTGTAGTTTAATAATTGAAATATTAATTAAACACCAGCCATTCCAGAAATTCACTCTCCCATGCACAGAATAGTTTCCCACACCCTCTGGATTTTATCTTTTAGGTTAAACAAAATTACACTAATATCACTGCCACAGCTTGTTAACCCAGTGTTATATGTACACAGCTCAAATCCAACGAATGACACCTATGCATCCTACATATTCATGCTGACTGACGAATACAAGAATGCTATCCCAAGAATAGCTAGTGAAATGACTATTCTATTGTTGGCAAGTGAAACGGAACTAAAACATCAAGCTACACTGTTTAATTCTGGCCCCTTCTCTCAACCAGAACTGATCATCATTGGAACTTACCTCGGTAAAACTGAAGAGAAGGCTAACTGCTCCCACAACCTTGATCATATGATCAACCTGATTGGAGACAACATCCCAACATGAATGGCATGCGGAACATCCACCAGCTGTGCTCAGCTGATCACCTTCACTCTTGCAACATTTCAATTGTAGCTGACAAAGGAAATCCACATATCCAATATTTAGCATAGATCTTCAAACATCAACTTCATGTAAATTCATCTTATGCAGGTACAATAAATAGACACTGATAACTTCTACTTCTTCTTGTGTCCAGTGGAAAAGGGATCAAAGTAAGTAAGTAAGGCATTTGTAAACAAGCCATATGTCTAGCGGCTGAGCAAGAACTTGTAGGCTTGGATAGCAACAAAAGCAAGGCCGTAGAAATACATCTTAAGCCAAACCAAATGAAAACCAATGGAACCACCATATCCAGCTCTAAATCATGTCAATACCTACGTTAGTCCACTGAGACTGAGACAGAGGGTAAATCTGTTGTTGAAAAAGATGTCTTGAAGGTAAAACAGTGTGATGAATAAATGGTAGATGGCAGCAAATTTCAGGTACACATGTGGCACACTGGCTGTTTGGCCTCGTAATAGAGTGTAAAGGTTTGAGCCTTCACTGGATTGATCCCCTGATTGCATGCATTTATGCATCTATGTACACCAGAAACTCATTATAATGATGTCTTTGGGAGCTATATCAAGAACTGCCTTAAAATGAGGTCTTGTTCATAAGTCTATTTTCTATAGCTGAACTACTTTTTGGATCTATGTCCCTGACCAAATTATCAGAATCTGTGTTACAATCAAGCATGTTATATTGAGTCTCTGGTGTGAATATGCAATCACAGCAACTACATCTGTAAGGGTGGTAGGTTCCATGAAATGTTGGGGTCATCAATCGACAGTGGCGGATTTAGCTATAGACATTGGGGAGGTTCGCACCACTGCACCCCTCTTGGTTATATGCCAGCACCCATCAGACCAGACCCATGCATGGTGGATTGCCATAAAGTGGTGCCCCCCTGGAAATGCTCTTCCCCCCACACAAACAAACCTGAAGCCGCCACTGGCAACCAACAGCAGGAATGAAAAATCAGTTGTAGAGGCATTTCTTTAAAACACACACGAAGTACATAAAGGCATGACTCTTCTTTCACAAGCTTCAAACCACCGTTTATGTAGTGCTAGAGTTGGCTATAAGCCTCGCTACTGGCTAAGAGTGAAACAAAGTCACTGCCTTGTCTAGGCATTATTTCAGTGCAAGGCCATGTATTCTTATGTACCTTATTCTATTCTTAGGCCATGTATATTCTTATGCCTTTCCTTTTTTGGTAAGACATAAAATGCAGAAGTTACGCCACCTATAAGCTTGAGTCAAGCCTAAACATATGATTACATCTTCAGAGGTTACTGCCTTTGTTCATCTCGGTCTTCCCTCCCTTCCTCCCTCTTTCTTCCTTTCTGTCTGTCTCTCTTTCTTTCTCTCTCTCTCTCTCTCGTTTATTTCCAACTGTATACTGTATGTAAGGACAACAAAAATTATCACAAACAAAGGAGACATAATTTAAATAAAAATGCATACTTTTTCACACGGCTGACCAGCAAATCCCGTTTCATTGCTAGCACTCCCATCAAAGTCACAGCAGTTAAACATTTTCTGCAAGTCTTCTTTCTGTTGTGGAGAGGAAATCTTCCAACTAGCCAGAAGCAGTTTCTTTTGCTGTGTCGAAGTCAGTGCTAGGCAAGCACAAGCAAGTGCAAACTGGACAAAGAATAGCATGAAAAGGATCACCATATACTGGGAAACATTAAGGAAAACATCTAACTCACATGAGGAATTCATGTATCAAAAACTACTGCAGTGAATCTGAACATGCATCATCATCATCATCAGCAGCAGCAGCATTCAGACAACTCAGATGGCACTGTAAAGTGAAAAATTGAGATGATGTTGCCCAAAAAGGTCGATGTCACAAATCAATGCATTTGGACCTCTTTGGGGCCTCAAATCGCTTAGTGTATACACCATACGGAACAAGAATTTGTTTAGCTCTTCCCTGCAAGCACACATGCTGTCTCCAGAATGAATAATAGACAGGAGCTCATTTCAGACTCTGGGTCCAGCGACAGAGGACTGTCTTCACCATAGTTTGTTTCTTCCTGGGCACACGGAATCGAGTTTTGCCAAGCAGTGCTTCCCTCTACACAACTCATCAACAGACGATGAAATGATTCAAGTCTACTATATATTTTACTGTCACTCACACAGCCATGGAAACTCAGGAAACTGGCTGACAATCAGGTACAGAAGTGCGGAAATGCAGAAGTGTGGAAATGCAGAAGTGCGGAAATGCAAAGCAGGAACAGAAGCAAACTGAGCACAGACAATTGAGGGACACCTGATACCGCAATGCGGAAACCCAACTTATTCCTGCCGAGGGCAGCCAACTGTATGCAATCCATCAGATAGGATTAGAGGAATAAAACTGCACTGCCATGAATTGCTCGATTATGGTTCCAAGTGAAAGGGGATTTTCCGCTGATGAGTCAGCAAGTTTTAAACAAGGTCATGAGTACCTAGACAACACGCATCTGTAACGGAAGTTACCACTGATGCGTTGCATTTTCCACTAATACAGCACAGTGATGAGACAGCAATTTTACACTTGCCTTGGTGTGCTGTAAATGGAATTTTCCTCTGACATAATGTAGTGATGAGTCACCAAGTGTTTCCCAGGCACATCTGTACCATGTGTCTACAACTGCTGGGCTCAGCTAGCTACCATGCATCAACCACATGCCTGCAGTTAGTGGGAGAGCATGAAGCATTGGGAAAATATCAACTTCATCAAAACCAGGCATGATAGACTATGTAAAATGCCTTTTAAGAACCACTCAAAAGCAATGTGAGCATAGTAGCCTAACAGAGCCCTAATTGGTGAGTTAATAGCTTCTGATATCATGACCTTAGGTCAAACTTCAGCAAATACTAGTACCACGAAAGACGAAGGAAAACCTGGTAAAAAAGCTGGACAAATTTGTGAATCTCAATAACGGTTTGGGAATAGGTTACTGCAGTGATTAACACTTTTAATGCATATAAAAGAGGTTAAACACCATGCAAGGATAGTAATTAAGTTTAAAAAGCCAGTTCATTAATATATTTCTTCAAAGGTAATTATAAACTAGTAAAGGTAAATTAAAAGACTAATTAATGTCATAATTACCAGTCAGTTTCAAAGGATACAAAAAACAGAAGGACCTGATGATGCTGAAACACACCAATGAGGCCAATTATGGCGATGAGGAGGAGAAAGATACCACAGGCGATGATTCCACCCATGATGGAAAACGTCTCGATGGAAGCCACTGCCTTTCCAATTGCAGCAAGGGCAATGAGAAGAAAGGCAACCAACTGCAACGAAAACAACAGTCTACGTCTACTATAACCGCCACAGTATTAAACTGCATCAAGCAATAACATTAGATAAATTAGAACCATTAGATAACATTAGATAAATTAGAACCTGATATAATCTTCCACTGTTGAAAGTCCTCTAAGGCACACAGTCTCAGATTTTAAGACATTTCAGTTGAGCACAGACAAAAATGCAGCAATTGAAAAACAGACTTATCCAACTGTACGTCATACCAAAACACGATCCACTAAATTTATAGATACTCAGATCTGGATCCCAGACTTAGCAGTGAAAAGATGAGCTTTGATTATTCAGCAAACTTGGTTTTCATTAAACCTGGCACAGATTTGCCAACATTTCAACTTCGAGGGAACTATCGACTGATGTCCAGCACATTATTACAATAAGAAAAGCCAATTTATAAATGCAATCTTTGACTTACAAAATGTAATTTAACTTAAATGCACATAAATTAAACCACATTTGTTTTGACCTAATTATTAATGCTAATTAGAAAGATCCAGTATAAAGAAGCTAATAACTGGCATGCTGGCTGGCACAGTAATTGGAATATTTAGTTAAATTTTCTTTGGGCTTGACAGTAAACAGCCTCGCCTTGAACCATTTTAACTCAGACTTATACACCATGTGCGACTTGAAAATAAGGGATCTGATAATGCAATGGCAAGTCAAGTCTTTGGAGTGGCATCGACTATTCAACAACTGCCAGCCATTCAGAAATGCTCCAGCTCGCACAATGGACCTCGTGGCAAGAGGAATATTTGGAAATAGCACATTCAGTGCAGGAAGTTCCAGTTAGGGTGGGTAACCATGTGCATGAATGCTTCATTCAAATGTCATCAGTCCTTGTCCTCAATGCTGCAAGGCCAAGGAACTCTGACGCTGTCATCTGTCACCCATTGACGAAATTTTGTTGGTTTGGTTCAATGTGTTTGCGACAGCTTGCCAACAGAGACTTTTTCTCCTAATGGAGCATAATTTGCTTGCAGAAGAACTTTACAGATTCATTGAACTATAAAATCACTTAGGCTACCAAAAGGCACCTTTGAAATGTTCTTAGTATTGACCTGACAATGATTTCACATTTAGCTAATTTATCGATTTAGCATCCCAAAATTATTTTATCAATAATTGTGTAAGCTGCTCATCCATCAGACATAACATACATTCTATCTGCTGGATGAGTGAGCTCCTCGAGTTTAGTAGCTTGTCAATTGGGAACTTAATTTACCGAACAACACCTCCAATAATTCTGCTCAATCCCACCGAACACCCAACATCATTCACAGATGTAGTGAATTTCAGATGCTAAACTGTTACAGGTAAATCACGTAATTAATTAGAGACACTACAAGGATAAATTACCACCTCAAGATGACAGCTCAAATCTGCTACTATTCATCTGTTGCCTTGTGTTGTGTACCTGCAAATCATTCTGCTCCTCTGCTGTGAAGCAAAAATAATTTGATACTAAGGTAGGGCTGCCAACCGTCCCAGATTCACCTGGACAGTCCCAGAATCGGCCCTGTGCGTCCCATGTCCCGGACTGATCCCAAATTGTCCTGGAACTTGGTGTAAATAGTCACTTCACCAAAGGTTCTTCTATTCGCACACTAAGGAAGTTTTACAAAGTGACCATAGAATAGAGGGAAGTTAGGTTAGTGGACCCAATAAATGACATCTGGAAATTGCATGCATCATGCACGTATATATGAACTTCGCTCGTGCTAGACCTTGAAGCCTGGTAGGCTAATGGAGTTTAATAAACGTTTTGCTCTTGAAGTTGATTCAAATTTTATATATAGGCCACTTGTCTCTTGATGATTTGAATCAAATCATTTGACTGTAATTTTTAACGACTATTTGCAGTAGATCCTACATCAGACTTACACAGCATTCGTTGCATACAGTGGTGTGGACATGGTAAATAGGTACTGGAATATGAAATGACTATGCGGGCGTCCCGGATTGGCAGAATCAAAAGTTGGCAGGATTGCATGCAGTCTGACAATACTGTACCAAGCGTTTTCCGAGCTAGGATCATCTACTTGAATTGACGTTTCACTGGTTATGTATCTCCTGGTTGTCCTTTTTCAAATGGACTGGGCCGGTGCGCTTGGCCACAGATGTTTTTAAGAAGTTGTAAAACCAGTTACATAAACTGCACTGAACTGCGTCGTGAACCACGCTTGCATTACAAATTACTTTAAATTGCGTCGTGCCCAAGCATCTGTGTTATCAATTAAAACAAATATTACCGAGGGTTTACATTACAATACAGAACTATGATAGCTGACAAAAAGAAACCAGAACTAGTCGTTACTCACAAGATAGAGTAAATTCAGCGAAGCCAGCGCTACTTTATAAAATGTAAACCTACAAAATGCCATCGCGACAGAAAATTTTCAGGATTTTATTCAGATAATAATTAAAACGCAGAATATTATTAATCCTAACAACTTCCCTCAACTGCCTCGATCATTTCCATATGACTGTCGTGAATCCCCGCTTCAGAGCGCTATTTCTGCTTGCCTGTATCTGGTTCCTTGCTCACTTACATAGAACTTATATAAAAATAAATAATGTTTGTGTTTAGATTTAAACTAGATGTAAGCTGGAAGTTTTTAATGTCCGTATCTCCCAGTTCACCTGAATATTTTGTGTGTTCTTGAAGCTGCTGATGTTCAGTTCCAGTGAAAAGTGCTTAGGTATATAGGAAATTAGGCAAGCAGAGAAGTAAATGACTATTTCACTGGTCGTTTGATGAATTATGAATTCCAAGTAGGAGAGTAAGTAAGTAAGACGTTTGTGCTCATCTGCGATGATCATTTCTTATATCCTGTGGTTCTGTGCACGACGCCTCATAAGGAATGAAGCAACTTACTAAAGTGTCATCTTTTGGTTTCTACATAGCCCTACTAGGTCTTCAGAGCAAGGGATTTTCCGGCATTTGCCCAACAAGTTCTATCTTGGTTTATTCGTCATCCCGTAAATTTTGTGCCATCAATATTAAATGTTAAACGTCCGGTGGACTGAGCGATGAGCACCTATCAGAACACGCTAGACCACATATATATATATATATATATAAGATATGATGCAGCAGAGCCAACGAGACAATTACGCATAAGGGTTAGGATCTTGAACTGAATATGCTGCTGAATGGGAAGCCAGTGCAGTGTCCCGCATAAAGGAAGTTATATGACCATACCTGCCAAAAACAATGAGCTGGAACATTGGCGTGTCCCCAAAACATTGAAATGGAGATGATTGGACTGCCTATTTGCACCGGCGGATCCCGGATTCGCTTCGGATGTCAAAGACCATCGTAGCAGCTAGTCTGAGGACCCCAGCTCTCTCTTGGGACCGGGCGGCCACCGGTGTCCTGAACGGTAACTGCAGCCTATCGGAAAGACGTTTCGTCCCCTACACATTTAGCTCATTATCTACACAGCGTAGTTATACCCGTTGCATTGTATAGCCTAGTCGTTTTTTATAGGCCTAAGCGATTTTTGCTGGTGAGCAGAGGTTTTGTTATGTTTTTTGAAAAATTACATTCAGCAACGCATACACGTCAGCTGGCTTATACATTTTTCGTTAATATTATGCTCAACGCTATCAGGCATAATTGACATTACACGTACAACACAACTGCACATTCCAGTAGAATTATTAATGTTTCAAATTTTCTCAGATAAATCAATAAGTATATCAGCTGAAACTCTATATTAGAATTTGAATCGGTACAAACTAATTGTAGATGACTTGTAATGCGTTCCTCACTTCATCAAATTATAAGTAGTCAGTTATTGTTTGGTTAATAATAATAATAATAATAATAATAATAATAATAATAATAATAATAATAATAATAATAATAATAATAATAATAATAATAATAATAATAATAATAATAATAATAATAATAATAATAATAATAATAATAATAATAATAATAATAATAATAATAATAATAATAATAATAATAATAATAATAATAATAATAATAATAATAATAATAATAATAATAATAATAATAATAATAATAATAATAATAATAATAATAATAATAATCACAATCACCGTGCCTGAAGCCAAGATTAAAGAAAAGGAGAGAACCTGGAACTGGTCGTCGAAACCCAGCCGACGGGCCCCAACCGATCCTCTGGGTCAAAGAGCCACACCGCCTGTCGAAGGTCAGCCGGCGGGTCGAGGTCGAGGAGACGTCGACGCTCGGGTCAGCGAAGCCCACGACGCAGGCGCTTTCGAAGCAGACGACGACGGCGATGAAGAGGAGGGAGTTGGTGGTGCTGGATGTTCGTCCGATCCACACCGGAAGTTCTTGCGCCCCATCGAAGAAACGCCCACAGAACACTCTACACTTACGCGACCGCTAACTCAGGGTTGCTTCTTCACCACGGCGCTTAAAGACAAGATCACGCGATTCGGAGGTGCAGCTAGTCGACCTGTTTCCAGTGTGCCAACCAGGACGCCACAGCAGCACTAGTTGCTCCAGCAACAATAGATTTGTATCATAATTGAAGTGACACAATAGATTTGTTTCATAATAATAATAATAATAATAATAATAATAATAATAATAATAATAATAATAATAATAAATATTATTATTATTACTACTACTACTACTACTACTACTACCATTACTACCGCTACTACCACTACT